>LR749564.1:1952178-2004262 GCA_902729485.2 Mus minutoides | reverse complement strand
CAGACAAGGGTCTTGTGACCTCAAATCTTTCAAAACAATGAATTGTTCTTGGGATATGTTTTTGTATGCTTCCCAGGTGTAGTAGGTAGGAGTGAGTTTACTTCTCATTTCACAGTATTGCAAATTGAAGATTTAAACTATACTTTATATGCCTCTATAGAAAGACATGTTTTTGTCATGTGTTGTTTGTTCTTATAATTGTATACAGCTCACCTAACTATCGAATGGGACTTAAGTCCAACTCATCTATCGGCTCCATTCTCCCAGGTCCCTCTGCCTCTTAGAGTGGTGAGGGATAACCAATTGGAGGACTCATCCCAGGGAGATGTTAGTTCTCCTCCTTCAGCAGTTAAATTGACCATAGTTCTATGCCTAGGGGTAGGACCTCCAAGTTTTCTCCCCTGCCACAATAGCATGTCCATTTATATTACCACCATTCCTACCTTATTTAGATAGGCATTGCTTTAAGAGTTTGTTCAGAATACTTCCTGGTATTCTGTCTCTTACAGTCTTTCTAACTCATCTGTGATGTTTCCTGAGCTACAGATATAGGATCTGTGATGTATTTATTGGACCTGTGCTCCCCATGATCCATTGATCTCAGAATTGTGCCCAGTTGTGTTTTTATTTTTATTTTTATTTTTATTTTTATTTTTATTTTTGTGGTCTCCTTTTTCTGAATAGAGAAACCTCTTCAATGAAAGGTGATAGCTACCCTTATCTGGGGTTAAGAGGATAAGATTTAGGATATGGTTAGGAACTATGCTGGCCTACTAAAGTGACAGTAGTAGATTCTCTTCTAAGATTTACAGCCTCACTAGACCCAGGAAATTGAATAGGCTTCCAGTACCATGTTTAATTTCCCTGTTGGGTAGGCTTTAAATTCAATTAGATAGCTATGGTTTATCATCCACATGTGTGTGCCAGGTATTAGGAGAGGCATTCTCAACCTGTATATTGTGACCCCTTTGGGGATCAAAGGGCCCTTTCACAGGGGTTGCCTAAGACCCTTATAAATATCAGGTATTTACAAAAAATGATTTTATGGTTGGGGGTCACCACAATATGAAGAACTGTATTGATGGGTCACAGCATTAGAGAGGTTGAGAAACACTGCATTAGACTTTTACTGATATCTCCGCATGCTTGTTGGAACCCTTGATGTAGGTCATAGGAGGTGTTATAGCATGGTAGGGCTCTTCATTGTTTGCCTCCCTAGATAGCTTGTATAGTATTTTCTGCTATTGTGAAAGCTACTAGATTGCAGGAAGGAAGTTTTCATGGTAGAACCAGCTGGAATAATCTGAACCTCACGTCCTAAGTGTGTGGTGTCTTCAGCAACACGGGCTTACCTTCAACCTGCAAGAGGCAGCCAAATAGAAATTGTCAAGTACGATTTTAAATTATTTTTCAATTACACACCTGTCAGCCCTGTGTAGGAATTTTATGTGGTTCGTATTGTTGACAATCGTTACTATTTTAAAAATTATTTTGGGTGCTTTGGATGTGTGCAAAGTTGTATCTTATGCTTTTAGTTTTCATTTCCTTAATGATCAGTGAAGTCAAACATTTTTCATGGGTTCCCAGGCCCTCTGGATGCATTTTGTTAAGTAATTATTCAAATTTTGAGCCCAGGGCCACCAATGAATCCTAAAATGGAAGTATTCTCTACTCTTGATTGAAAAATCAAAGCAAATAGTTTAGCTATATGATAGCAATGAAAAAGAAGCTTAATTTTGAATTCTATGTACCAAATGGCCCTTGTCACTCTAGCATCGAACTGGCTTGGGTAAATTACCAACGGATAAAAGTTGTAACAACAACAACAACAACCATCACCACCACCACCACCACCACAGCAAAAGTGTGAGATTTGAAAAGCTAGCCTCTGACCTGGCTTACAGGACAAGACAACTAAAATGTACTCTACTGATAATAATTACCCTTTGAGTTACTCTTGTTATTTATACTGCTTGTCTTAATATTGAAAATACTCTTCCAAAACCACAGTTATGGAATAGGTGATATGGAGACATTGAAACAGACCAAATTGAGGCCTGTAGTTTATTAAGGTTAAAAATAGCATTGAGATTTGAAGAGGCATTACCTGATATTACATACCTTTCTGGGCTGAACCTGTAGGCGGCTCTTCTGCTTCTTATATGAAATACGTTAGCACAGGTATAGAACAGACTGCTTAGAATTCAGAAAATACCCATCAAAGTTTGGTTTTTGTCTTCACTGCTATTAAAGTTTATTATCCTCTTGTGTCATTTATTGTTAGGGGTTGATACTAGGTTAGTTTTAAACTTAGCTTTTAGTTGACCTGTTCCAGAAAAGCAAGTGTCTCTTATGTGAGACAATACTGAATCTTTCCTGACTTCCCACTTATCCCTGACATGTTTCTCCAGCAGGACTGGCATCTGCCTCTTCACTCATGCCTTTGTAGGGCAGTGGTCAGTCCTAATAGGACCAAGATAAGGTCTTACTGAAGCTTACTAAGGACACTGAGCATTCTCTTACAGTGCCTTAGATTTGTGTGCACCCCATGGGGTTGAAACTCACCTGGAGCAAGTCCAAGCTGAATAAAATAAGGTGATTCTGATTTGAATTCCAGGTAATATACTTGCCCTGGCTGTGAAATATTGGATAAAACCCAATTTTTTGGAGTGTGGCTCCCCTCAGTAGTTGAAGTGAACAAAGTATTGTCCATTTGATGAAGGTAGCTTTTGGCAAGGATTCAGCAGGGTCTGTCTACAGCACGCAGAAGTGAGTGTTCTTCCGGCTATGATACTTATTATCTAGTAACTGTCATATTTGAGTTACTCAGCTAATCTCTGCCTTTGACTGTTCAGATTTCTTTCTATTTTACATTTTTCAAATCTCCTTTCTCTTTCATATTTTCATGAAGATGTTTAAGCTTAAATATATTGTGACACGATTATGCCTTTGGTCTACTCTCTCCTTTACAAATATCTTATAGGAAAGGGACACTAATTATTGACATGTCCCATCCTATTCTTCATATGGTAGAATCCCCGGTAGAGGGGATATTCTACTATCTTGTTTAACCATATCCCGAATCATTTTTATGTAGTATAGTGGCAATTACTAGTGAGAAATGGAAAGGTGGAAACAAATAAAAATGTTAACCTTGACCAGTATTTATGATCTTAACAGATTAAACGCTTTGCTCTGTTTTCAAGGGTTTTTCAATGTTACAAATTGTGTTCCCTAAGAAATCTGTCACATACACATGAATTCCGTGAATATATTTATTCACTTTTTAAAATTCATACTCTTAACTTGGAATGGCACTGGATCTGTAGTAAGCATTAAAAAGTTAATTGTCAGCTTTAGACAAAAGAAATTGCTGAAGATATTCCTGTTAGCAGACTAACAAAATTGCTGATTCTTGTAAGGAGACTAGTTCCTCTCTTGGAGCACAACCTGGAAACCACATTCAAAATGTCAAAAAGATTCTTGTTTATTGTTAAAGATTCCAGAAACTAGATCTAAGCAAGAGAGAATGACTGTCTACTTTCACTGTACCCTCTTTCCACTCCCTCTTGTCTTTTCTTCTAAACGCAAACCTCTAAACACGGGGAAATATGTTTTTAACTAGCAAAATAGTAGAAAAATATTTGTAATATGTATTTTTAGATGTTTTGGTCATAGAAACCATAACGAGACAGAAACACCATTTGCCTGGGACCAGTGGTTTATTTTCTTTTTTAAAAGACTTTTCTTTTTTCATCTTGTCTGAGTAAAACTGGAAGTTTACTATTTTAAGTTGGACTAAACAGTCAGTTTGAATTAATGCCAAAAAACCAAAAAACAAAAAACAATGCTCACCTAATGGTGACACAAAAGGGAGTTAAACAAGTTTGGAGTCTGTTCCTGCCTGAAGTGGGTTCTGTGAACAGCCCTGTGTGTGCCTGGACCTCCTGCTTTCTGCAGAAGTGCACTACTCAACCAGCACTGAATGGAAGAAGGAAGGACAGCCAGAGAGTGGGAAATGGTTAACACCTAAACTCTACTGCAAATCATGTGCTCATGCAACTCAGGGTCAAGATATTTTTACAGAAGCTGGGAGAAATCCAGGTGGCACCCCAGTGACAGTGATGGATGGTCTGTATGTGATGGTCCCCCAGTTTGTCCCTATAGAGCATTTGATCAGAGTACACCCCAGTTGTGTAGCTAGAAGATTTGGTGGAGAGTGAATTGTTTGTATTGTGGCCCTAAGGTAGTATTTCCTTGAATTCAGAATCTGAGACATGCCAATTCATTAATAATGATAGAAATGTTGACATTTTTTGATTTCACTCATAAAGTGAAACATCTAGGGAATTTTAGATCATTATTTATTTTACAGTTCTTGGAGTTGACGCTAGAGTGAGTTTTGTTTAATCCTTATTGCACTCCTCTTAGATAAAATATTTTAAGTAAAGGTACAAGAGAAAAATGTCCACCACGTAGTCTTTCATCATCCAACAAAAATTTTAGGTGATTACTCCATGTTACCAAAAGACAGTGTTATTCAGAAAGCAAGCCTTTACATTCCACATGCCTTATCAGTTCAATGCAACTGTGGTTGTGTTAGAACCCGACTTGAAGCGTTTCTCCCTGAAAGGTAAAGCCCCTAAATGTACCCCCAAGCCTGTTTTCTCCAATCTCTAAAAATACAGCCAGTAAGAAGCTCTTTGTTCTCTATAGCCAGCAAAAAGTCTTTTTGTTTCTATACCTTACAACCAGAGAAGCGATAATTGTAAAAAGACCTAGTCAGGCGCTTGCCTGGCTCCCTGTGCCAAGGACACGGAGATAAACTCCACAAAGAAGAGCTATAACTCACTCCCCACTCCTCATGCCTTGTAATTTTACCAAGGACACCCCACCACCACCACCACCAGAGAAGAGCTGTAGCCCAACCCCTCCCAACCCCTCCCAACTCCTCCCAATTCCTCACTTTTTCCCTTTAAAAGCCCCCTACTGTTACTGCTCTGGGTCGAATTCCTTTGCCCTGCTTGCAAGAAAGGAGTTCACCTTCAGCTAGCTGACATTAAAGCCTCTTGCGGTTTTTGCATCAGGTGTGATTTTCTCTCCAGTTATTGGGGTGCCGGCTGGCTCAGGCTGGCTCATCCTGGGACTTGAGTGGAGGTCTCCCCTGTTCCAGAGACCTTACAGTTGGATTAAAGATGAAGGAAAAAAAACCATTTAGTCAGTTGTGTATATTAAATGAAACATTTAAATTTTATTTGAAATTATTTTAAAGTTGCTCAGAAACTTCTATATTTATGTAAAATTACTTTAAATGTATTTTAAATTACTCAGACTTCTAAGGTTACTTATAAAGCAACTGCTATTAGAAAAGTGTAGGCTGACTGGATTCCTAGCCTAGGGGCAGGAATGGACTGGTTTACAGCATTGAAGAAACAAGAAGAATGAAAAAACCTTAAACTAGGCTTCTTGTGCCTATTTTAGAGACCCCCCCCCCCAATCCCTATGGAATATCATGGAGCTATGTACTAGAGATAGCTAAGTCATCTAAGAGAGTGTGATAGCTACACTTAAAAATGAATTCCAAAATAAGATAGCATTGACAATCTATTAATTAATCTATTAATTAATAGATTAATTAATTAATTAATTAATCTATTAATTAATCTATTAATCTATTAATTCAAATGACAGCACTTTTGTGGATGTAAGAGTATTTTATCCATTTTTATTTGCAGTAGTATTTCAGTACATCTGACCATTCACAAGAATTTCAGAAATAGCAGCTTGTGTTCTTAATAGAAGAATGTATTTTATTATGAACCACTCATTTCCTTGGAACTTCAGCCATGTTTATTCCATAGGTCTTTAATCATTTGATATGTAGCATGTTGCAGGGCTAATAAAAGCAGAGCCATCTTGTGGTGACTGATCTGACTTAGTCACATGATTTGATGATGGGAGCTATAGTCAAGTGGTTGAACTCATTCTTTAGTGACATGACTGTTACAAGAAAGAGCAACTTAGCAAGGTGTTTGGAACATTCACTGTGAACTACAATGCAAAAGGCATAGAAACAAATTCTATGGTGCTTATACAAAGGCTCTTATAGACTGCCAGGAACTCCTTGTTTAGTATTGTTTATTTTGGAAATTCTCATTGCAGTTAAAGGTTATGTACTTAATCACTGTTGTGTTCAAATTTTTTTCCTCTTGATGTAATAAGCCATTAGCCTTAATGAAGTTTATTCTTAATTTAAGCAGACAGAAACTTCAAAGAAAAGAGGGTGGGGAGGGTGGGGTTGCAAGTGAGTGAGTCTCGATGGCCAAGCTGATATAAAAACCAGCAAAACAGGGCAGGGAAATATCAACATGTGTTGTGCAATCAGTCATTGTAACGTACCCGAAAGAGTGAGTCCATCTTGAATATACCCAAATATAGCTGAAATACATATGAAAAGTTGTAAAATCTTAAACGTAAGTTATATCCGAAAGAAAAGCCAATAGTAAGATGAAGTGATTGGAGATTTGGGCAAATCACAATCTGGCAAAAACTATTTTGTGTTGTGGGATATTTTCAGTCCTAAAATTTAGGCATCTGGAATTATTTTTAAAGGACCATACTATTAAATCATTGGAAATAGAGAATTTTCCTTTTAATGGGAAATCTGTATTTGATTGTAAGGATGGAACATTATGTCCTTGGCCTGGCTGTTTTTGAATTGTAGGCTTAACATATAGTAGATGCTAGGCTTCCCATAAATTTATCTCAGGCGTGAAAGCCTGCAGAAATGAATGCATACACGGAGATACAAGAGCATAATAATGTTATATCTACTATCATAATGAATTCCATATAAGCGACACCATCAGACTCCTTGTTTTTTTGGTTGGATACAGCGAACACAACATAAGACAATGATGGCTGTAATTAGCCACTGGCAGAGCAAGCTGCATAAAGAGATGCAAAACAGGTCAATGGTAAGTTTATGTTTCAAAACAGCCTGTCCAGCTATTGTATTTTGCTATTTCAAGAAAAGGAAATCATGTAACACTCAGAAAAATTGAATGTGTAATCTATGTATCAACTTAAAAAAAGATACTGTTCCAATTCTTTTTAAAAAGGGAATTTATTCTTTTAATTTTAGAAACTTGAGAGAGTAATAAGGGATGCTTAGTGCTGGTCAGTTTTTAATAATGATGAACAAAGACACCACAAGAGCCAGGACTAAAAGCATGAGAATGGAGAGTCACATGGTTCTGTCTCTGGTCAATGAGTGTGTGAACTCTTCCAGTACTAAAAGCATGAGAATGGAGAGTCACATGGTTCTGTCTCTGGTCAATGAGTGTGTGAACTCTTCCAACTGTTCCCAAAGGCAGTGTCTTTCTAAATAGATTATGTCATAGTTCAAATGAAGATGCAGGATTGGAACGGGGAGACAAATGTTTTTTGAGAATTAGTGTAGGCATGTTTTTGTTTTATTTTCTGTTAGAAAATTTCAATCTTGCTTCATTGAGTGGGTCTTAAATCCAATTAGAGATGTTGTTTACCACCATGATATGAGTGCTAGTACTGCACCCTTAAGGTTATTGTGCCCTGCTGCTCACTGTGGTGGTTCATAGGCATCATAGCTGGGTAAGACTGCTGGCTGCATCTCTTCTCTAGAAGCTTGCTTGGTACCTTCTGGTATCATGAAAGCTGTTTCCCAGGGTATGATCTAGCTTGGATCCTCTGGATTCTGTGCCTGAAGTGCATGGCTCTTCAGTAATAAGGACTTATCTTCAACCTCTGGGAGGCTACCAAGAGCAGCAGCAATAGCCTATAATGTTGGGGGAGTCTCTTGGACTCCCCATACCAACAACTCATACTGGGTCTTCTTATACCTGCTATTGGGGTTTTTGTTAGATTATTTATGGCTCTTGAGGGGAAGCATTGACAACCCAGTTGGGAAATTTTCATTTAAACTATAAATGTATATGGATGCTCATAATCATATTTATTATATGTAAATTTATGTTAATAAATAATGATTGCTTATGACTTTTCCAGACATCATTATGGTTATTTTGCCTATCTTCTTCCCTCTCTCTGTGTATTGACCTCTTTCTTTTATCCTCCCTCCTATCTTCCGATTTTTCCTTTCAAATTACTTTTACCCTGCTGTTTTTCTCTCTATTCTCCACCTTCCCCAGTGATCTCTTTTTACTGCAGTGACATCTTCAGTCCCTTGAGGTTATATACTCACATCTGAAGTTGTGGAGTTAGGAACCATAGCCAACATGGGAGTGCCATACTGGGTTTGGGTTACTTCACTAAATATGATCTTTTCTAATTCCATCTACTTGCCTGCAAATTCCATGATACTATTTTTTCATAATATCCAAATAGTATTTTGCCAGTTGAAGGTATTAGATTCTTTTCCTTTACCAGTTCTTCTGGATAGAATAGCTACAAACATGACTGAGCAAGTGTTTGTGGAGTAGGATGCTGAGTTCTTTGGGCATATGCCAAGAAGTAGTATAGTTGTTTGATATGGTGGATTTATTTTTAGCCTTTTGAGGTTTCTCCACGTTGATTTACGTAGTGGCTAGACAAGTTTTCAACCCACAGTGAATGAGGGCTCTCTTTCCCCAACATCCTCTCCAGTGTTTTTTTAATCAGTTGTTTTGTTGATCTTGTTAAAATTGTTTTGATTTTCATTTTGAAATGCTTATTAATCCTTCCTTCCTTCCTTCCTTCCTTCCTTCCTTCCTTCCTTCCTTCCTTCCTTCCTTCCTTCTTTCTTTCCTTCCTTCCTTCTTTCCTTCCTTCCTTCTCTCCCCTTCTTGTCTTCTTCCTCCTTCTTCTCCTTGTCCTTCTTGTTCTTCTCCTCCTCTTCTTCCTCTTCCTTCTCTTCTTTATCTTTGTTTACATCATTTTATTTCTTCTCTTTGTTCAGTTTTATATCCTTTTTTTTTTTTGGAATGGGTTACTTGTTTTCTGACTGTTCTTTTAGCTTTTTATATATTCTAGATATTAATCCTCTGTCAGATGTATAGTGGAAAAAGATTCTCTCCTATTCTGTGGGTTTCCTCCTCACTTAGTCAAACAATCAATCATTATTTCTTCAGCTGGATAGACAACTTCTAGTTTTACTAGATCCCATTTGCTAATTGCTGGCCTTAATTCTTTGGCAAATGAAGCCCTAATCAGAAATAACTTTCCTAGACTCATCCTGAGTATATTCTATGTTTTCTACTGGCAGTTTTAGTGTTTCAGGTTTACATTGTGGTCTTTTGTCCATTTCAGGTTGTTGTTTGTACAAGGAGGTAGATATCAATCTAACTTCATTCTTCTCTGAGTAGATAACTAGCTTTACAAGTACCATTTGTTAAGAGTGCCTTCATTTTTCAAGTGTATGTTTCAATGTCCCTGAGAAGTATTAAATGACTATAATTATACACAGCCATTTTTGGGTTTTTTATTTTGTTCTATTGGTCTATGTGTCTGTTTTTGATCCAGTCCTATACTGTTTGTATTACTATGGCTTTGTAATATAATTTGAAATCCAGCATGATAATCCTTTGAGCATTGTTCTTTTTTCTTAGGATTGTTTTGGTTATTTCGGGTCTTTTGTAGTTTCATATGAATTTTAGGATAGAGTGGCCTACTTCTATAAAGGACAATATAAGAAGTTTGATTGGTATTATATCAAATATATAAATGGTTTCTGGTATAGTGGTCATTTTACATAATTTAATTCTCCAATCCATGACGATGGCATGTCTTTCTATTTTCTAGAGTCTTTATCTCTTTATTCATAGATTTAAAGTTTCCAGAGTAGAGTCTTTTCACTTCATTGGTAAGGTTTATTCCTAGATATTTTATTATTATTATTTTTTTGAGGCTAGTGTAGATGGTAGCATGTCCTTGATCTCCTTCACAATGTGTTTGTTGCAGGTGTATGGAAAGGCTATTTTGATTTTGTATCCTGAAACATTGACTAAATTGTTGAACATTTAGAAATGTCTCCTGCTGGAATTTTTGGGATCTTTTATGTATAATATAATTTACATCCTCTTCAAATAGGGATGGTTTAACCTCTTTTCTAATTTGTATATCTTTAATTTCTCCTTTTTGTCTTATTACTCCAGCTGGTGTCTTGAGTACAATATTGAAAAGGAGAGCTGATATTTGGGAGTCCTGTTTTGTTTCTGATTTCAGAGGGATTGCTTCAAGTATTTTTCCATTGAGAAAGATGTTGAGTTTCTCATATATCATGTTTATTATGTTAAAATATGCTCACTCAAGTCCTAATTTTGATAGGACTTCTGTCATAAAGGCACATTGGATTTGTCAAAGGTCTTTTCTGAATATATTGAGTTGACCATGAGATTTAGATCTTTTAAGTCCATTTATGTGATTTATTACATGTATTGACTTTTATATGTCGATCCAAACTTTGATGTCTGAAATGAAGCCATCTTGGTCATGATGGATAATCTTTTTCATCTAAGGTTGTATTTGATTTGAAAATATTTTCTTTAGAAATTTTGAATCTATGTTCATCATGGATACCGGCCAGTGGTTTTCCTTTTTGTTGTGTCTTTACCTGTTTTGGGTATCGGAATAATACTGGCTTTGTGGAAGGACTTTGTGACTGGTCCTTTTCTAATTTTTTCAACATAATATTTTATTAATTCCTTGGAAGTTTCATATCATTCATCTGTATTTTATTATCTCTATCTACTGATTTTGTTTGTGTGTGTTTGTTTTTTCCAAGTTTTTAAATTGTATCTTTAAGTTATTTGTTTTCTTCCTGATTTTTTTTTTTTTTTTAGGGTAGGCACTTAGAGCTATACATTTTTTCTCACAGGACTTCTTCTAATATGTCTTAGAGGTTATGTTATGTTTTCATTTCCATTTAGTTCTAGAACTTTTTGTTATTTATTCTTTGACTCATTCATTGTTAAGTAATGAGCTGTTTAACATCCATGAGTTTGTACAGTTACTAGAGATTTATTTGTTGACAATTTTACGTTGTATTGTGTTAAAGTCAGACAGGACCAAGATTTTTTTTTTTATTAGATATTTTCTTAATTTACATTTCAAATGATATCCCGAAAGTTCCCTATATCCTCCCTCTGCCCTGCTTCCCTACCCACCCACTCCCACTTCTTGGCCCTGGTGTTCCCCTGTATTGGGGCATATAAAGTTTGCAATACCAAGGGGCCTCTCTTCCTGATGATGGCCAACTAGGCCATCTTCTGCTACATATGCAGTTAGAGACACGAGCTCTGGGGGTACTGATTAGTTCATATTGTTGTTCCACCTATAGGGTTACAGACCCCTTCAGCTCCTTGGGTACTTTCTCTAGCTTCTCCATTGGGGGCCCTGTGTTCCATCATATCGATGACTGTGATATGGTGATATTGGTGACTGATTATGGGATGGATCCCCGAGTGGGGTAGTCTCTGGATAGTCCATCCTTTCATCTTAGCTCTAAACTTAGGACAAAGAATTTTTTTTCAACTTTTTCTGAATTTGTTTTGACTTCCTTTGTGTCTCAGAATGTCATCTACTTCTGAGGAACTTTTGTGGAATGTTGACCTGACTGTGCATATTTTGGTGTTTGGATGGAATATTCTATATTTATTTGATTCATTTGGTGTATGATATTACTTAGTTCTGTTATCACTCTCTATTTTGTTTTATTTATTTATTTTTTTACAGATGATCTGTCTACTAGAGAAAACGAAGCATTGAAGCATTTAGGCACTAATGTTCTGAAGTTAAGCTTTGTCTTTAATTCTGGGGGTAGACTTTTTATAAAATTGGATGCACAAGAGTTTAGGACATTATGTTTAGGATAATAATGCCATATTGGTTGATGTTACCTTGATTAAGATGAAGTATCTCTTCTGATTAGGTTTGCTTGAAGTCTGTTTAGTCAGATGTTAGGATGGTGATGTTTGCTTTCCAACCCCATTTTATTGGAATAATTTTCTATTCTTTCACTCTAAGGTGGTACCTATCTTTAAGGATAAGCTTCTTGTGTGCAAGAGATAGATGGATTTTGTTTCCTGACCTGCTCAGATAATCAGTGCTTATTGATTTGAGAATTGGAGCTGTTATGATACATAAAGCATGAAAGCAGTGTGCTGATGTATTTTTTAATGTACGTTTGTATGTTCCATTTTTCATTGGCATTGATTGTGTGTTCTCAGTGACACTTGGTGTTTTAGTAATTGCAGTTTCACGTGCTTCCACAGTCTCTTGGCTATCCTTTTTTTCTTCAGTGTGAATTATTGTTTCCTATATTTTGTTTTTGCCTGGTTTGTTAAACATATTTTTTTGAGGTTGTTTGTTTTGCAGAAAGGATTCTTTACCTTTAAGTTGTGGCTGGGCTGATGTATAGGACATGCATTCTAGTCCTAGCCTAGACTTTGGGGTACAAATATGGGGGCTGGGGAGGGCATATGTAAGGTAGGATTAGGTGGACTCAGATGGCTAGATCCTTGCTCAAGATGTTCAAGATCTCATTGGGCTGAGAGGTTGGATGAGGCATGTATAGGGCCTGCAGTTTGAGTGGCAGGAACTAATCTGTTCTGACTAGGCCAAGGTGCCAGGTGTAATTCTTGGTATGGTAAGTTAATTTTTAAAAGTTGCCATTTTAAGCCTAAAAATTTAGGTTTGTTCATGGTCAAGAAATGTTTGTCTTTCTGACATCAATGTACATTTTAGGGTCAAATATCAAGAAATCTTAAATAATTTTATCTGACAAAGTGAAAGTCAGAGTTAAGTAACATGTCAACAAACATATGGATGGAAAACAGAAACATTTGCAAATGAAAAGTAGAGAAAAAAGTAGAATAAAAGTAGAAAAATAGACTTTTCTTAAAAAGAGTTTCAAACTTTGGTTATTTACCCCCAACAATACAAACTTCACTTTAATGAAATTCCATGCTTTTTTTTTGCATGGAACTTATTCTGAAATTTCAGGTGCTCAAATATCTTGTTCAGGATTAAAAAGAGTCTCATTCAAAAGAGTAAGACACAGAATTAGAAAGGAGACTATTGGAGACCATTCTAAATACTTAAATATAATCTCAATCTTATAATAATTATTCAGAAAATGTAATGTGTGTGAAAACATTTCCTTATATGTTGAAGTTATTTAGACAACGTCATTCTAGAAGATACTCAAAATGCTTCTCATTCTAAGGCTCTTATTATTTTCTGTTTTAAGCAACAATGACATTAAAACTTAGGAACTGACTTGCCAAGGGTGATTTCTTCACTTCAAAGTCTGCCGAAGAGCAAATTTATTTCTCTTTGCCATATAAAGTAAGGTGTTGAGAGGTTTCAGGGCTCCAGGTATCCCTCCAAGACAGCATTATTATGGCTACCATAATTACCAGTTTAATTTCTTTGATTTACCTTTAGTTTTACCAAAAGTGGAGATGGACCCTACAAAGATGAAAATATATATATAATTGAGTAATTTATGGGATTAGAAAAATGTTAAAATAATAAACTTTAATAAAGTGGATGAGATGAATTGGGCTGAGGTTGGATTATAGATTTTAGAATTAAATCCACATATTAAAAGGTTTATACTAAAGAAAATAACAATAAATGTCATAGTTGAGATAAAGCTACAATTTAACTGCTCTTAGCATTGTAAGCAAAATTTAGATCTCTGGGTTTCTTTCCAAAGAATTATAATTATTAATAAAGTGAATACAATTTTAAGTTATTGGCCCCCAAATTCATTGGAATTAAAGCCAACCTCTATAGACAAGTCAACCTAAATGTCTGTACTCCCTCAAAAAGATAAAGCTCAGACATGTCTTTCCTTCATGAGCTTCCCATAAGTTCTATGAATGAACAAAATTTATTGTTTCCTGCCTCTCTGCTTCTCAAAGTGACTTAACATGCAGAATATAAGTTAAAAATTGTCTGACTTGAACAACTCTCTTTTTGATACAAGTTTCAAAATGAAAGTATGAAGCTATAGCATTTATTTGACTATTTGTGGTATTTACCTTGCTGATAAAGAAATTAAAACAGCACAAATATGTTCTTCTCTAGTTCAAGCTATCAGAAACCTCACTATGTATGTATGTGTACATACATATATATTCATATTTATTCCTAAATATAATTTTCTAAGTCCATGAAATATTGTATTTCCTTGTTTTATAGACAGATTTTTGTTAATTTTGATTCTATATTCAATGTTAATTCCCTATTGCCACTTAAGGCATTGTATTTACATGTCTCAGGGTAATTTGGGGGAGGTATCATCATTACTTTGCTAGCACAATTATTATCAATTTAACTTTATTTATGAAAGCTATTAATTTCACCAAAGTATCTGAAATGATCCCAATATACTGACAGTCTCTGTATAATTGAGTCAAGAGAAGGATGAATTGGGCCTCTCCTAAGAAGAAAATTGGTTGGTTGGGTTCATTAAGTTAATTGGCACAGCCTAATATATTGCAGACTTGAATGCCACATCAATTAAAATTCATTTTTCTGAATCAATAGCTATAAAATGTCACCTAAAATCATATAACATTTTAAACAATGGAGGTAAATTTTCCTTTATACCAACAAATTCTTTATATCCCAATTTGTGTCAACACCATTTTTTCCATTGTGAGTACGGAAAATATGCAATGAAGGTATGAAGTGGGAAAACCATGACTTCTCACATTTGTAAGGCAGTACGTGACTTTCAGTTCCTAGACTGAGATGCTGTCTCTTCTGTGAAGCTCACAGAGTCATTTAATAAACCAATGCAAAAGCAGATGCTTGATCTCATTATGGAAAAACAGTAGGATTATAGTTATATTTAATCTGTCAGAAGGCCTGGTATTTTTGCCAAGGAAGGAAAGAAGCTGGGGACTGAAAGCATGGTAGGAACAAAAACTAAAGCAAAATAAAGAAAATTAGAAAAAAAGACAGAGAGTATTATTTTTTTTTTTTTTGGTTTGGTTTTTCGAGACAGGGTTTCTCTGTGTTCCCCTGGCTGTCCTGGAACTCACTCTGTAGATATTTTTTTTAAGTGAGTGAAAACAGTAAAGATGTGGTAAGGTGACATCTATCAAAGTAAACAATGTAGCAGCAGAAAAAGTCATCAGAGAAAAATGATAGTTACACAGAAAGTACAGAAATTTAAGAGAGTTAAAAAAAAAAAAAAAACAGATGTAGGAGAATAAAAGAACAAACACCCAGCATTGAGCAATGCAAGAGAAAACTCTAGTAAAATGGTGGAGTGAATGTGAGCCAGAAATACAACAAAGATTAAAATAATGTTTGTTTTGATTAGCCCCAATAACAGAAAAGGGCATTAAAACCTTCTTATAGTTTTCTATCCAAAAAAAAAAAAAAATTATGGCCAGTCCTACAGTGCCTAAGGCAGCCACTCCTAGAACTTTCTTCTACATTTGGAATTGGAAGAGGTCTTTGAGAGTCTATTACTATATGTTTTCTTGAGTGAGCAGAGACAAGATATTTTTCAGACATATAAAATTTGCAAGTAACGTACTCTTGGCCCTAAGAAAGGGACAAATACAGGTTGGCATAGCATTTGGCTTATCTCACTGATGGAGATGGGCTGAAAACAACGAGGCTGCCTGCAGGAGAAGAGTAGATACGTGTCCTGCCTGCAGGCAGAGGGATTGAATGACATTTTGGGGTTCTTTCTAGTCTTAAAATGACCATTAAGATCATAATCTGGAAATGCTTCATTTCCCAGCTGGTGGACCAACTGGCTCTTCTCGGCTTTGAAAAAAGATAGTTTTCAATTATTTGCATCGATCAGGAAACTAGTGGCCTGGGATGGATAAAGTGGCGAGCTGGGAAAGTCCAAATAGAATTTTATTTTTCTTTGAAGGGCCTTTGAAGCTATAGTTAAGTGGTACTTAATAAGTTCTGAGCAGAGATGCCTTTTCAGATTAAACAATTTCTTTGGTATCGCTTATCTAACTATGTCTTTATTTGCAGGCCAGTATAGAGACTTGAATCTCTTTAAGAAACATTTGTTGAAGTGAGATTCATAAAGCAGTGCCAAGCCCAAACATAGTCCTTCCCAACCTTTTTCATGTTCGTTTACTTTCCTGTTTCTCATTCCAAGAAATTACCTGACTCCTGGACAGAGCCAGGTTACCTGAAGACAGAGTGCTCACCACAAATATTTGGGCATTCAAGTGTTCACCAAAAGGATTTGGTAGAAACTTGTTTCAGTAGGGCTGTTCTTACAGCTTCCACGAAGCAGTAGGAACAGATTTTTCAATAAAGTCAAACAAGTAATGTTATCCTTGAAAACTTTAAAGGAAAGAATTTCACAGTGATGGTTACTTCAGATATATATAAATGCACATACACTTATGTTTCAAAAAAACTTGCTAATTAAATAAAAACACAGTATGTTACAGTACAAGTAAAAGACTATTCTGGGAAATAAAATCTTTTATAGAAGTTATGTTACCATACTAAAAATCTTGGTGACTACTGGTTAATAGAGTCCAATGATTGAAGATCCCTGCAGTAAGCCTAGTGATATAGTTGTTCCATTGATAACTATAGTTCTTCATGTTTCTCTAGCCCCAGGCTACAACTGACTTATCTGTGTTCTGAATCTTATGATGACTTGCCATCTAATCTAAAGCAAAAGCCAGTATTCTTACAATGGTAGATTATTATTATTACTATTGATCCTGTCTGTTGTTATCCTCTTTTTAACACATTATCTTCTAGTTGTAGCAGGTGTTTTACTATTTCTCAAACATACCAAACATTCCTTCACTGGATGGATATGTATATGTTCTTTTCTCTCAATTTCTTTGAGAATACATTTAAATGTCACATTACTTAATTTTCCTATATAGAAGAATTAGGTGCACCTTGTACAAGATTCCCATCAACTCTGTTTAAAGTTTTTCTATGACAGTTGCTGATTCTCCAAGGGCAGAGTTTAAATTGGCTAATCATATATCCATAATGCTTAGAATAATGTGTGTTTATATATATATATATATAGTAAATGCTCTATATTTATTGAACAAATGAATTTCAGACATTTATATGTAAAGCCCAAGTGAAAATTTACCATTTATTAAATATGTTTCTGGTCCCACTTATTTTTTTAAAATTTTTATTAGATATTTTCTTCATTTACATTTCAAATGTTATCCTGAAAGTCCCCTAAACCCTCCCCCATCCCCCACCCTGTTCCCCTACCCACCCACTCCCACATCTTGGCCCTGGCTTTTCCCTGTACTGGGGCATATAAGTTCTGGTCCCACTTATAAGAACCGGCAAAACACATAAGATATGCTGCACATTATTTCCATGTTACAAAGATGTAGTTCACATTGATGAACTCGAAACTCCAAGCTACAATTCTGTGGTGCCTATGAATTATATCCTATATATCCTATGACATAATATTTTTGTTAAGGTTGTGGAGGGTATGAAAGTTGTATTATGGATTCTGAGCCACTGATACAGATAGCACATACTTGTCTTAGGTGACCAAAGGTAGTGTTGTAAGAAATAGAATCTTAATGGAACAAGGAAGCAAAAAGAATAACCCAAGGCAAAATAGTGTGTACACTTCAGCAGGACAAAGACATAGCCAAGGCTTAAGAGTCTTACTATTTTGTATAAAGCCAGAAGTAATTAGGCAGCAACAGGTGTCAGAGGCAAATTAGGACCCTAAAAGGCTGATAACAATGTCAGGACATTGGAACTAACTTTTCTATGCTGATGTGTGACTAGTGGGTGAATCTGAAGCTTTATGATTGCTACTAGAGTCAGACATGTAACTGTCAAGATGTACCTATGGAATATTGTCTCTGTTTAGATTCCATGAGTAATATCTATCCTTATGGAAGCATGTGCTTCTTCATATCGCTCACACTGACAGTGAAGGACCATTCTACTTGTTTCCTAACTTTCAGGCTGGTTTTTATATACTCAAGAACACCTCGTTTCTTCTTTGTGGTTATTGCATATATTCAGGCTGCTCTTTTATGGTTATGAATATTGCTTCCTAGGACTTTCCCCCTATAATGTATTAAAATTATATTTTGTGACTTTGATGGTCTAACAAAGAAAATTTAACAGAAAATGTGTTAAAACATATGTATATATGAAACTATTTTCTTTCATTTGACAGTTCCTTTTTTAGTTTTGAAACGAAAATATTCTCATAGGCTTAAAATATCCTGAAATGCAGATACTACATTTGCTGTGACTAATCTATGTTATTCCTTGTTTATCAGGTATTTCATTCCTTTAAAAGTTATCATAATCACCCATGGCGATCAGCATCTCTAGGCTAGGTATTCTCTATGCAAGACTGAAGCCTATGTATAGAACATGATGGTCTTCAGCCATAGTCTTTGTCCATATAGTGTATCTATAAGTTTCTGGAGAGAGATGTCTATAGATTTCTTGACCAAAGCATCAAATGTCCACGCTTATTCCTAAAACTTTTCAGGCTATGAGACTCTCAGATCCTATATTTATAGACCGTTTGTGACAGCGTCTTGGTTAATAATTTCTCCCAGGATAAGTAAGAAACAGAAGCTAAATGAGACTTTCATTTCTGGATAATGTATGAACGAGCAAAATGAAGGTTACTGAAGAAAAATGTCCAATTTCCTAGAATTGCTGAAAAAATGTGTAGCTGTGGCCACATCAATCATGATAATCAACCATTAGCATCATGTAGCCACCATGTCCTAACTTCCTACAATGTTTCAACTACTAAGTTGTTTAGATCCATCTTTTCACTAATTGATCCTAATAGGTGACTGCTATTGTTGATCACAATTAATGGATAAAGAAAGGAAATTTATAACAATGAACTTTTACATAATCATATGACAAGACTAGGACCTGGATGATTTTGTACAATGCCCCAAAATATGTTTTGTAACCTCATTTATTTGCCTTTTATTTTATCCAGATTTCTTTAGACCTATGGGAAAATTTCATAGAAATTTGATGAATTTTGGTCACAGCTGTGATGACATATGTGGAGAAAACTCCACTTGGAAGTGCTATGTGTGTTAGACTTTTGAGAATGCTATGGGGACCGGTAAGAAAGTGATAATTTTATTTTATTTTTCTTGACTAGTTGTAGATTTGCTGAACAAAAGGAGAAAAAATTCCATTCTTTCATTGCCTTACTTCAAAGTCATCTCTCCCCCAATATGAACTTGTTTTAATTTTGTGGAATTATTGTTAGAAATAATTTCCCTAATATGCGACAGTTTTATTTAGTCAGCATGTATCTAATGAGAGTGTATGATGTATCTGATGCTCTGCTGAATCCCAGAAGGGATGGCTGGACTGTGCAAATGTCACCGTGTTCTGGATCCATTTCATTCAACAGACACATAACATGACCTTAATGTTGCTCAAACATTTCTAGTAATCACTTAAGCAAATAAAAAGAAGCAAGTGACGTTTAAAATTTTAATTGTAGAGGAATTTTAATCCAGCAACATGGCTGCTCTGGCAAGGGATCACATCCAAAGATATGATCTGGATGGATTATAGACATGTCCTTAGTACACACCTTTAATCCCTGACAATGAGGATAAGGTTAGCTTGTAGAAGAAAGAAGCCATGTTTGAAAGTTAGGGGCAGACAAAGTGAAAGCATAGAAAGATTTGACAGAATGAGTCAGGGATAGGATACGCCCAACTCATAGGAGAATAGACAGGAAGGAGAGGCTACTTAAGAGCAGCAAAGAGTGAATCAGAGGTGGAGGGCAGCTCAGTGAGTACAGTTCAGTTCTTGGAATGCAGAGGCAGTTTATCCAAGCAGAAGAATTTAGCGAGAATCTGAGACAATCCAGTTTGAATCAGTCATCTTGGAGAGGAGTTTTGAACTAGAATAGCTGAGTTGAACCAGCCAGCCAAAGTTCAAAAAGAACTAAGAAAGGGTGAGCTTATTCAGCAGTAAGTCCTTGAAGACAACAATTACATTTAATACAAATTACTTTTACATTTATTTATTTAATTTAGGGCATATGAATGCAGGCATGCAGTTTTCATGGTGCGTGCGTGTGTGTGTGTGTGTGTGTGTGTGTGTGTGTGTGTGTGTGTGTGTGAGCCTCCCTTACTTCTGCTGTACATAGATTACTGAACCTATAAGCTTCTGAGCAATTTTCTTGTTGCTGTCTCCCATCTTGTCATAGATGACTTGGGATTGGAGATGAACACCACTACATCTGTTTTGTTTGTTTGACTGTTTGTTTTGATAAAGATTCTGTAGATCAAATTCCAGTCATCAGGCTTGCATGCAGCAATAGGCTCAGCCATCTCTCCAGCCCTAAAAAGTGAAGTTAAGTAATTCATTCCAGGTTAGGCTATCATTTTAACATATAACTAGCATAAACTTATTGAGGTAACTTATAATTTCTTTGTTTTTTTTTGAACAAAGTTTTCAAATATTAGTACATATTTTATGTTCATAGCACATTATATAAGGGATGCCAAATTCTCACTAAATATAATTTACAATGTCACAAAAATAATTGTTAAAACAGTAGGTTTAAAAACTGAACCTCTTTCATTCCTACTTTGGAAAAGTTTCTGATTAAATACCAGTTTTAAAATTAAATTTAACTTTTATTTTCTAGAAGTTTAAAAGATTACATGTATTTATTTTGCTCATGTGTGCATCCGTGTATGTGTGCATGCATGTATGTGGATGTACAAGCCACACATATGTCAGAGGATACATGTGTGGTTAAAGAATAATTTGTGGGAGTTCATTCTCTCCCTTTTTAATGTGGGCTTAAGGCTCAAACTCAGGTCATCAAGCTTGGCAGCATGGACATTTACTTTCTCTGTCATCTCACCTGCCCCTTAAATTCAATTTCTAGTAATTAAAATTATAAAAATTTAAAAGTTGTGTCCTTAAATGAACTCATCACGTTTCAAGTACTCAGTAGTCAATTATGGCTAATGAGCCATATTGTACAGCACTCATCTTAAACTTCTACATGGTTTATGTCTCTTTAACGACTCTCAGCAGAGACGTCATGTTCCATGTCATGGTTTGTATTTTGCACACAGGGAACATCTTCTAGATTTAGGATGATGATATTCTACCTAATTGGTTTAAATCAGATAGACAATTTTGTTCTTTTGTGAGTATGCTATAATAGCAAAAGGTAGTTCAAAATGAAATTATGCTTATAAAACGTAAGTCTATGCTAGCATTGTTTAAATATTCTAAGTTCCTTTCTTTTATTTACCCTCATTCTTTCTACTTTCTTCATTTAGAAATAAGGAAAAACAATTATAAGGAGTTATAAATCAAAATAAATTTAGAATGTTTCCCTGTTGCTCTCAAAATCTTTTAAATGCCACTGGTAATCTTGAGCCATTAGTAACATAAATATTATCCATTACTATAATATGACAGATGTGAAAAAATATTTTCTTAGCTGTTAGTCTTTGGGGTTTTGCCAAATGCTACTTTGGGTTTTTTGGGGGTGATGTTATGAATATATTCACTCTGTGATTTATGTTTTTGGTGATAAATCTCCCTGGATGATCTTCAAGTTGGGAGTCAGGGTTATAGGAGACTTGACACAGGATGCCATAGTTGATGTACAAGCCAGACACTGTAATGAGAGAAACTGAATGGTCCAGGCTAGGATGTTTCAGGAGCCATTTTATGTTTTATAATTCCATATGTACATTCAACAACATTTTAATCTATCTTGCATGTTTAAAGAGCCTAGAGTAAGCTATGGTGGGAGTTTTCTCTACTTTCATTTAGTGATAGGACTCACCTTAGTATCTGAAATTAGCTTATCATTTATTGGGAAAAACAACTTTGTATTTGAGCTATATAGGAAACACAAAGCATCATGAACTCATTCTAATTTATTAGGGACTTCTCAGGGTAACTACAACATCACTTCTACATTCAAAAGATGCTTAAGACCAAAGATAAGTTAGGTCCAGGCCTGTTAACTTTGACATTCTTTGGTCTGAAATTTGGGCCTTTCTGGTCTGAAACTTTATAAATTGAACTGTAGACTTTTGAAAATAAACACTGATTTATCTTTTTCCTTTTTATCTCTGTTGTTTTTTAAGAATGTTAACTTTTAGATTTTAAGAGCTAGAGGTAGTGGAGAACTCCTGCAAAACAATGTATTCTAGACAGGATAGGGCTCCACTGCACACATCAACTCAAAGCTCCTGTCACTGCATGCATAAGATCTGCATAAGATCAAGCCAACTAAAATGTCAGAGAGGACAGGATAGGAAGTTAGAGTATTGTTTTGCTTCAGGTCTGCAATACCTGATAGACGGCTCAAGTCCCAGAGCAGTCCTATGTGCGTACAGACAGCACTGGACAGACTTGGTGGGATTAAAAGAGAGGATTTGAGGTTGGGAGAGGAGAGTGATGTGGGTATGTGGGGGGAGTTGAAGCAGAGGGAGCTTGGGATGGATTTGATCAAAACACATCATGTTCATGTTTAACATTCCTAAAAATTAAATATCTTAAAGGGACAAACTGAAAAGGGAATGTTAACTTTCAGACTGTAGTTGGGAGATTTTTTTTTTTTCCATTTGTAATTACTGGGTACAATAGCACTGATTCCCCTCCTCACTGCCCTTGAATTATAGATGTCACTGGGATGCCACAGTGAAATGTCTGACATTCCTTTATGGAAGCTCTACCTATTTTCAGTGAAAGTCTGGCCAGAATTTTCTAGGTTTCTTGGGTGAAGGTATTTGGTGTCTAAGACAAAGCTGGTGTTTTTCATTTGTTTGTTTGTATGTATGTATGTATGTATGTATGTATGTATGTATGTATGTATGTTTTTTGTCTTTTGTTTGGTTGTGTTTTTCACTTGTTTGTTTGCCCCCCCCCCCAGTACTTCCTGGATAACTTCCGGGTTCCTTGAGGGACTTTGATGGATGGTCGGCTTGGGGCTCTTGTGCCCATCACTGACATCTCCTTTGAGAACATTCATCTGTTTCAATTGTTTCTTACTCTGTGATTTCAATGGAATCTATGTGCTAACTCATTCCTTATGAAAATAGGTGAAAATATGACCCTGCTTTTTGTTTTTAATGGGACTGAGCAAATCAAGCCAGAAAGCTTGGTCTTGAGAGAGTTTCCCTGCCTTTGGAATGTCTGATGTTCTAATATCGACAAATTCCTAAGTGATTTTCTTTCTTTTCCTTTTATTAAATTATTTTATTTACTTACATTTCAAATGTCATTCCCCTTCATGTTCCCTCTCTGAGTTATTCATCCAATCCCCCTCCACTTTGCTTCTGAGAGAGTGTCACCCACCCCTACCTACTCCTTAACTTTCAGACTGTGTAGTTGGGAGATTTCCCCCCCACCTCAGTAGGAATTACTAGGTACAGTAGCACTGATTCCAGTCCTCATTGCCCTTGAATTATCGATGTCATTGGGATGTCTGACATTCCTTTCTGGATCTCTACCTATTTTCAGTGAAAGTCTGGGCAGAATTTTCTATGTTTCTTAGGTAAGTAAGTTAACACCTACCCACCTTACCCCTGCCAGCATCCCCATTCCCTGGAGCATCAAGTTTCTACAGGATTCTGCACATCCCTCTCCACTGAGGCCAGACAAGTCAGTTCTCTACTATATATATGTGTCAGGGGGCCACAGACTAGCCCATGTATGCTCTTTGGTTTTTGGCTTACTCTCTGGGAGCTCTGAGGGGTTGGGATTAGTTGATACTGTTGTTTTTCCTATGTAGTGGCAGTCTCCTTCACCCCTAACTCTTTCATAGGGATACCTGACCCCAGTCCAATGGTTGGCTGTAAGTATTGCATTTGTTTCAGTCAGCTGCTGGTCGAGACCCTCAGAAGAAAGCCATGCTAGGTTCTTGTCTGCAAGCACAATATGGCATAGTGTCAGGGTTTGGTGCCTGTGCATGGGATGGATCCCAAGTTGGGCTGGTCACTACCTTTCCCTCTGTCTCTGCTCCATTTTTTGTCCCTGCATTTTTTTAGACAGGAACAATTCTGGATCAAAAAATTTTAAGATGGGTGGGTGTCCCCATGCCTCAACTGGGGGCCACCTCTATCTACTGGAGGTAGTCTCTTCAGGTTCCATCTCCTTACATTTTGGCTAAGGTCATGCTCATTGAGTGCTGGGAGCCTCTCACATCCCAGGTCTTGGGACTTTCTAGAGGTTTCTTGGCCACCCCTGCCCCCCTGCAGCATATTTCCATTCATTCTCCTAGCCCTCTGGGCTTCTCTCCTGTCTTGCCCCATACCTGATCCTGCTCCCTTTTCCCCCAAATCCCCTCTTTCTCCCAGATCCTTCCCTCCCTCTGCCTCTTGTGATTATTTTGTCCCCCGTCTAAATAGAATTGAAATGTCCATACTTGGGCCTCCTTCTCCTCCTCCTTCTTCTTTTTTGTTTTGTTTTTGTTTGTTTGTTTGTTTGTTTCAAGACAGGGTTTCTCTGTATAGCCCTGGTTGTCCTGGGACTCACTCTGTAGACCAGGCTGGCCTTGAACTCAGAAATCTGCCTGCCTCTGCCTCCCAAGTGCTGGGATTAAAGGCGTGCACCACCACGCCTGGCTGGCCTTCCTTCTTCTTAAGCTTCATAAGGTTTATAAGTTGTATCATGGTTTGTATTGTGGAAAATATTAAAAAAGAAGGGCATTTTCCATGCTACCCTGGGCACTGGTGGGCCACATGGCTCCAGTTGGGTGTTCTCATCTCAGCAGTCTCTCTGGCTTGGAGCTCCAGAGAGGTCCACCTGACTTGCTAAGTTCTCTTGGTGGGTCTTGGCCATGCCAGCCCGATGCAAAGACTGCCTACCTCATGGTTAGCTGTCAAATTCCTGGTAACCTGGTAAAATCTAAACTCTAGAAGCTTATAATTTATCAGTCAGACTTCTATATCAATAAATTTTCAATATACAAGATGTCCACATAATAAGTTTCATGGCCAATTGATAATGGCACAAGCTGCTTACTGAAGACAAGTTACCCCAATTATTCTATCCCTATATGATATTATATCTACCCGTGACTATTTAAAGCCATGTGGAATCTGAGTCATCTTGTTCGTCCTCCATCTTGCTTCCTTTTCTTCTTCCTGTCTCCTCCATCTCCATCTCTACAACTCTTCACATTGCCTCCATTTTCCCTGTCCAATCATAGGCTTCTTGTTGTAGTAATATTTAAAATGATTGGGCAAGGAAAACTCTTCTACATAGGTGTTCGGTATTTTTTAGCTAGTATCCACTTAGCAATGTTGACCTTTTGTGGCTAGATTACCTGACTCAAGATGATGTTTTCTAGTTCTATTCATTTGCCTGTGAATTTCATGAAGTCATTTTTAATAGCTGAATAGTATTCCATTGTATAAATGAACCACATATTCTGTATCCATTCTTCGGTCCAGCTTATGAACAAACTAACCCTACATCCTATAGTAGTTTCCAAGAATCACATTTCAATTTTTATTATTTTTTGATAGACAATGTTTCTCAACACAATCTTATTATTGTATGCTTTCACTCTGTCCCTACATTTAAGAAAATATGCAAGAATAATAGGCACCAGTGTATAAGTGAGATAAGAGATAACATGCAAATGACTAACTCATTGAAAGAGATGGGTTTCCAAAGTGATTCTCTAACACATCTCACAAAGAAGAACACAGCTACGATGAATCGTTCATGGGAATGACTGCCTGAGAGAAATCAGTGAGCTCACTGAAAACAAGTTGATACACAGAGGAGGAGATGGTAGGGACAGTTTGTACAGTTATTTAAAAAAAAGGAAGAAGAATACCAAGAGGGGAGAAAAACATAAAACATAGAATGTGATAAGAATGAATGGCATTGGAGGATGAAGATTCGCACAATTCTCCTATGTTAAGAGGAAAGAAGCATTTACTAATGAGTGTTCATCAAGTCAACTTTATTATTAAGAATGTTTGAAGAATAACTTTTGACATACAGAGGACTAAAGTTGTCAAAAATATTTTAATGATGAAGTGGAGAAATGTTATCATTTGGTTTTTAAAATTATTATAATAAAAACACGAGAAATATAATTCAACAGTATAATGCACATTGTAGTATTGGTAACTACAAGCCTGGTGTAGTGTGGTAACTCTCTAGATAAGAGTCATCTGTGTGAGCAAAACTCCAGAGCCATTCCCATCCCTCTCTTTTTCCAGCCCATGACAGTTATTCTATTCCAGATCCAGTGAGCTTGCCTATTTTGGTAGTTGACAGAAGTGAAACCACACAGCATTTGTCCCTCAGTATCTGATATATTTCTCTCACAAGGTTATTAAGCTTTATCCTATTGTAGCAGATGGTAGGATTTCCTGCTCTATAGCTGTGATGGTTTGTACATGCTTGGTCCAGGCCATGGCATCATTAGGAGAAGTGGCCTTGTTGGAGTAGATGTATTACTGTGGGCATGGGCTTTAAGCTCCTCACCTAGCTGCCTGGGAGCCAGTTTTCTCCTAGTGACCCTCAGATAAAGATGTGGAACTCTTAGCTCCTCCTGCACCATGCCTGCTTGCATGCTGCCATGCTCTCACCTTGCTAGTAATGGGTCTCTTTGTGCTACTCTAATGTTCTTGGGTGTGCAGTTTTCCATTGGAGTATGGTCAACTTATTGGGGGCTATATACTCTTAGAGAAACCCATTCTTTCTTTTCCAGTAGTCAACAGCTGCCAATAGTTTTGTAGTTAGGGTTAGAACTTTGTGTCCAACTCCCATCTCAATGTTGGATCTTGGTGGTCTGGCTGAGTCTTGCACAGGTATTGTATATACTGCCACAAATTCTGCAAATTCACATGTTAATATTCCCTGTTGTGTTTGGAAGAAACTGTTTACTTGCTAGTCATTTATCCCTATGGTTTTTACACTCACTTTTTCTGTTCCCTTTTCCAAAATGTCCCTCGAGCCTTGGGAAGAGGGGTGCTGTTTATATGTTCCATTTATAGGTGAACATTCTTTAGTCTCTTATTATTTGCACCTTGATCAGACCTATATTGATCATTTATCCACTACAAACAGAAGATTGCATTATGAGTAATGAGAAATACCTTAATCTGTGGATATATTGATAAGTTATTAAGAGTTGGTTTACAATTAGATCAATTTAATAGAATAATAGTAGTAGATACTTTCTTAAGGCCTATGACCTGTCTAGCCATATGTTCTCAATTCAAGAATGGTGTCAAGTATGGGTTTCATCTTATAGAATGGGATATAAATCCAGATATTCAAACAGAAAGTGGTTGATTACTTCCAGAATGTTCGTGATGCTGTTGCATGAATGGATATGTTTTACTTACACATTAAGTTGTTATTGTACTTCCCAGAGCTCACAGCTGGGTATGGTTAGAGATTGCTTTTCTCCTCTGGTAGATTTTATCATACCTTCTAACACCATGAAAACTAGCCAATGGGGATGAATCTTCCAGGTGAGTAGCAGCTTGATTTTTTCATGTTCTATGACTCAAGTGTGAACTATCTTCAGAAACAGGATAACACAAAACTTCAATTCTGTCTAGATTCAGGTTTTTTTTTTTTAACTAAAACTAATTAATAACAGGATGTTAAAACTAAGAGAAACCCTGCCTTAGTAATTTTGGGCTGCTGTAAGAAAATACTTTAGACTAGGTAGACAAAAATTTATTGCTTATGATTTTGGAGTTTAGAAAATCAAATGTCAAGAGGCTGAGAGATTCTCTGCTGGGAGATGTCTCTCTGCTTGCAGATAATACCCAGTGTTTGTGACTTTATAGATGTGAAGAGACAAATGAGTTTCCTCAAACCTCTTTATCACCCACACATTTTAGACTAGACTTCAACATATAAATTCTGATGACATAAACAATGATTTTGTTGAACTGGAAACTAAAAGGCTCCTGTCTGGCTACTTTGGACTACTGGCATCTCTGAATCAACACTGAAACCCATTACAGTGTGGGCCAGATTGATTCACCCTGGATACCAAGAAAGAAACTGAACTATTGCTCCACAACAGAAGTAAGAACAAGTACTTTTGGCATGCAAGACAGTGACTTCATGTGTGCTGTGGTCAGAGATCTTAGGAGTCCAGAGTGGTCAGATAGAAGTCTTAGCTTCCCGTTCAACAGAATAATTGCTTTTTCTTTTTTCTTTTCTGCTGGAAACATTTATCCGTTGGCACTAAGTTCTCTCATTCACTACAGCATGAAGCTGTGAGATCAGGAAACAAAATTTTATAAGTAGTTCATCAGTGGTAAATAGGAACCTCAAAAAATACTAATTTATTTCCATGTTAGAGTTTCTGGACCCTGGAATCTTACTGTGGGAGGGACAGCATTTTATCCTGGAAACTGATTTAAAACATGTACAATTGTCTGGAGAATCTTTCCTCATTTGAGGTGACATTGTCTTAAAAGGTGATTCCAGTCTACTAGTTCTGCAGCAATTACTGGGAGAAAACATTGTAAAACCACGGATTTAATAAGCATCAGCCCACTATTCCATTTATTTTGTTGTAAATTGAGTTCCATGATCACAAACAATGCTAGTGTGATACTTAGTGGTAAGTAAGACCTATTTTCAAGTCTAGGTTGATAGCTTAGTCAGAAGCATTTCATAGAGAGAAACTCAAGTCTTTATCAAGAAAACGAAAACAAAAACAAAAACAAACCCCAAACAAACATAAATGGAGTAGCAGCCACAATAGGAATAAAGTGATTTCTCTTCCATAAGGCAGTGGTGGCCTGTCAGCAGGTTGTGGACTAGTGACTGAGAAAGGGTTTCATGCCAAGGTCTTAGTGAAGCTCAAATGGTCTGTTATGTCAGGTTGGGGAATCAATAATAATCAATATAGTTGGGTTGGCATTGGTGAGTGGAAGCACATATTGCCTTTGGTCACCATGGTGTCTTTTTCTATGAATTTTCTATGAACTTTCTATGACTTTCACAGAATGGGATGCTGATCCATTTTACTGACGTAGTTCACTCCAGCTAAAATGGACCTTTGGTGAGCATTTGCATCAAACAAATATTTTTAATGTTTTGCAGTCAGAGAATTCCAACAATGTGACAGGGATCATTAATTTATTTAACTCAGAGGATTAAGAGATACTAACTATGGCTATTAAAAGCCCAGTTTTACACATTTCCCTGCAGTTCTAGAGTTGATTCCCAGAATACCACTTTATGGCAACTATTGGAAATAAACAGTTCCATGCTAACTTCAGGCATTGGTTGAAGGCATTTATCTTCACCCTCCTCTTCCTTTTTTTTAAAATTGCATCCTATTTTCCCTTCTCCTCCTCTTCCTTCTCCTCCTTCTCTTCCTCCACTTTTTTATTATCACCTTCCTTCTTTCCCTCTCCCTTTATATTTTCCTTCCTTCTTATTTAAGGACTGTATCTTAGGTCAAAAGGTATTAGTGGTTGAGAAAAACTTAACTATTGACATTTGCACACAGACTATCTCCATCAAATATATTGGCTTGATTTTTCCATTTTGATTTCCTGACAGTCCCCATTTATTTATATGGATCTTAAAATTCTTTCTTTTGACCCACAAAGAAGCTACTTTCTGGAATATTCTCTTGTGACAGTTAGGAAGTGAGTCCAGATGCCTCATCTTGCTCGGATTGTGTGCCTTGGTGCATTTTTTATGAATCTGAATTTTTTTATGCCAAAACAATGAAAAGTTTGGTTGTAATATTTTAAGATCTTGTAAAATATTATAACCTCTGAGAACACTTAAATATACCATAAAAAGCTTAAAAAGTTTGAGAAAGTCTAATCAAAACATGTAGGTAGTCTGAAATTGAGAAGATAAAAATAAGACACAACAAAGCTTCCTTTGTGTTCACTTTATATCGACAATTTAATGATATGTTTTTCCTTTTAATATTTGTTTTTTTGTTTAGTGTAAAATTATAAACAAGGCAAGAAGACAGGTTAGAAGAGGGCCGTTTGGTAAGAGAAGAGTAAGGAAAAAAAGCGACAGAAAGAGGATTAGCTTTGGAAATAACACACATGTTTATCGAGTATGAGAAGTGCAGAGAATTGACAAGGTGATGTTGCACTTGAAAGAAGGGAGTCAAGCCCAGCACAGCTTCATCTGCGGGAGCTTCTGGGCAGAAAGAGAGAGGATGGAAGTCCAAGCTCAGAGGTAACTATGTGGTCCTTCTGAACTGGATCTTACTGTCTTATCTATCGGGTTCCCAGCACAAGCCCATAGCCCTCAGTGATTTCTCCAGCAGGCTGATCAAAAATGAAGAGGAAATGCCGAGAGCAGAGTTTCAGCATCAACTTGAGAACCCAATGTTTAATACTGAGCTACTCACCAGGCTCTGAGGGGACAAGCCCGTGGTGGGACCCTGAATTTATCCTGCTGCAGTCTCAGGGTGTAAGATAAGCCTGAGAAGTAATGTGGAGAGTAGGAGAGCTGGCCATTGTCAAGATGAATTGTTCTAGGATCAAGAGGCTGAGTTCAGTCAGTGAAGTGCATAGAGACAAATCTCATCAATGAAAGTCCTGGAGTTTGATAGCTCTGAGCTCAACGTCTTCTGGAGGAACCAACTGTCTATCATAGACTGCTGGAGAGCCCAGACACTCTGAACATATACAGCTGTTTCCCTTCAGCTTGGTAATTGATGTTAGGAGATCGTGAGAGCACAAAGACATGTCCTCTGCCTGTCTAGATCTCAGAGTTTTGGTTACAACCCATCCTCCAGCAAATCTGGAAAACAAATGCAAGCAGAATATTCAACCAAGAAGGTATGATTTGAGGAATCTTGTGAATGAGACAATTTGCTCAATTCACAGATTACAAAGTAAATTAAGAGACCTAATGAGGTCCAGACACTCAGAGAAGGAAAGATAAGTCTGGTGGACATTAGACACTTGTCCAAAATAGGCTTCACTATAGGAAACCAGAAATTGTAGGCCAGATAAGAACCCTCAGTTTACCTGAATCCCCCATGCCATGTATGCTGACACTTTCCAGCTTTTGAGGACCAGGAAAGAAACTTCCAACACTTAAATTTTCTTTTTCTTTTATCACTGTCCCTTTCTGTCTCTTCTTTTTGCAGTACCTTTTTACTCTATTGTACTGAAAACTTATATTAAACAAATTTATCTCCACATATATCTCTAATTTTATTAATGCATTTTAAAAACATCAGGCAAATGCTTTTCTTTCATTTTTTCCTTTTTTTTTCTTTTTGTGTCCATCTTTTCTTTTCCCCATACATTTTTCCTCTATCTTGTACAGTTTGATGTGGTTACTCTTCTAGCAGATTTTTTTTTCCAGCTTTCTAAATGGTCCCAAGGATTGAGTACACAAAGTTGAATACTCAGTGAGAAGATCCTCATATAAAACTAGAAGATATGTTCCAAAATAAGGAGGTTCAATTTACCAAACAAGAATTACAAAATAAACAAGTCAACGTGACTTCTCCAAAATAGTACAAGTACTGAATTAGAAGATTCTGAGATAGGTCAATCTACTACTGAAAGATGATTAACAATCTCAAGGAGGCCATGAACAAGCATATGGATTCAATTCAGAATCTGGAGAGGAAGAACAGGTGAAAAAGTCAGCAAAATAAGTGAAATTCTGACTAAGTATGAATCTTACAACGTATAGTCACTGGCCTGGTTATATGTACCCGATGGTGTAATATTGGCACTAATATCTTGGGAGTAACCAACACCAGTCTGACTGCATTTAAGCTTTGTTTAACATGAGGGAAATTATGCCTGGTACTCCAAGAACTTGTGATTGAATAGGACATCTACTGTACAAGATAAATATGAGAATGTATACAAAAATAAAGATCAAAACAAAAACATCATTTATGCCGGGCGTGGTGGCATAATCCCAGCACTTGGGAGGTAGAGGCAGGCGGATTTCTGAGTTTGAGGCCAGCCTGGTCTACAAAGTGAGTTCCAGGACAGCCAGGGCTATACAGAGAAACCTTGTCTCAAAAAACTAAACTAAACAAATAAAAACAAACAAACAAACAAACAAAATCATTCACATTCCCTTAGTACTGAGGGATACCTCATTATGTTAGCTAGTCCCCATGCTATTGCTAAGAACTGGGAATGTGGTTAGTCTGAAATGAGGAGGGTTGCTTTTGTAAAATGCTAATCAAACACCATAGACTTAATATGAAAAGTAAAAGAGTATAAAATAGTCTACCTCTATTTTATAAATTGATCAAAGAGTGAAATAACATTTTATTGTGTTTGGTTAAATATATTAACCTTATTCACTGAAATAAATTTTACTTGTCTCTCAAGTTTTAATTAGAGACATTAGAATGTAAAAATTAGACATTAAAAAATTAGCAGGTGTAGCTTATATTAAGTTTTTCCTGGTCTGGACACTGTTGGCCTATAAGGCATATAGACTGTTATATAACACATTATATATAATGCATCTTTTCCTACACATTAGAAGATAACCTGTAATTACAGGTTTATTAAACCATCAATTCCTAACTGCATCTTAAATACTTACTCTTATACCTACAGGTAATTCTTTCACTCTGTAACAAAAACCTTCTCTTTATAGCAAGCAGAGACCTTTAAGGAAAACCACAACTGGTCAAAATGAAGAGAACAATTAACTGTTCATGGTGTGCTCAGTCCCAAAGGATACGTCAATGATAAGTTGCAATTCCTGCATCTAAAGCTCAGACAATGTTGTGGGAGAGGAGGGGGGAAAGATAATATGGGAGAACCAGAGAACTAGGCCACCTGCTATGAGATAGTGACTCCTAGAAAAGACAAGGATGTTCATTCATGACACCTCAACAATATGGCTGCCTTAAAAAAATGCCTGAAGGAAGACAACCCCAGTGGTCATGCTAATGTGGAGGGAGGGAATCTCAAGATTAGGGGTTGGGGTGGAGGGTATCCTTAATAAAGAGTGAAAACCAAGGACTGCTGAGAGTTGAGGGTTACTGTGCGGTATTGGGTTTGGGGGAATAAAGGGAGTGGGGGAAACCTGAGTCTCGCCAGAGTTCCCATGCTCTGGGCAGGCAGACGGACTGCTGCTTGCTTTCCACGCAGCCCAGGGTGGGTGTCTGGCTGTGTGAAGCCATTAAACTCCAGCTTGGCCGGTGGTGGACAAGGGGCAGTCCTAGATAACAGTTTCTCAGTCTCCTGCATCCCATGCTGGATACTGTGGAAGAGATGAGAACAAATGGAGACCTGGGGGTGGCTCAGTCAGCCCTGGGTCTGAAGGAAGGAGAGCACAGGGAGAGAGGGGGTGCTGGGTGATCCCCATGCAGGTGAGGGTCTTGGTCTGGTCTGTGGGTGGGGCACAAGAAGGCCTTCTGGCAGGAGGTTAGATGTGGCTCCTAAGGGGAAAGCCTATCCCATGTTCAATCATGGTGGTAGGGTAGGGGGGCTTGATGAGCAGAGACAGTCTATGGTTTTAGAACTTTATTGTAGAAAAGCAGGGAGAAAGAGAGAAGGTAGAAAGAGAGAGCGGCTGGCCATGGCCACGTTGGGGGTGGGGGAGGGAGAGAGAAAAGGAGGGCTATAGATGAGAGTAAGAAAGGTGAGAGCTTAAAGAGAGCGAGGAGGGGCCAAGCAGACCCTTTTATAGTGGACTAGACTATCTTGCAGTTGCCAGGTAACTGTGGGGAGGAGCAGATCTGGCTATAGTCAGGTCACTGTGGGGGTGGAGTCTAGCCAGAATGCCAGAAGCTTGGGACATTGTCTGCGTGCCTGATAGTCACAGAATTATGGAGTTGTGGGCTCTGTGGTGTCAGACACCTGACTCTGGGAATGTGACTCTCTTGTAGAGTTTTCTACTGGGTCTCCGGAGCAAGCCACATTGAACCAAAATAGGCTGCCTATCATGGCCCCACAGGTAACTCTTCTCCAGGGATGAGCCCCACAATTCCTTATCTAATACCCCTGACATCAGATAATGTCAGCCCTGACATCATATAGTACAACTAACACTAAATAGACTCAGAAGGTTGTATCTACATACACATACATACATACACATTCACATGCATACATACACCACATACATGAATATATACATCTATCTATCTATCTATCTATCTATCTATCTATCTATCTATCTATCTATCTATCTGATTAATGAAAAAGAGGCCATGAATTTAAGAGGGATTGAAGAGTGGGAGATGGGAGAGATTTGAGAGAGGAAGAGAAAGGTGGGAGAGATTGAAAAGTAATTTTAACCGTAAAAATGGTACAGGTTGGGAAGATGGCTCAATGGGTAAAAGATCTTGCTGTGCAGTCATGAAGTCTTGAGTTTAGATCCTTCTAGAACTTACATAAAAACCTGACTACAGGGTCAAGGACATCATAAGAAGGCCTACAGAGTAAACTACTCTGGCCCATGGGAACTCATAGAGACTGAACCACCAACCAAATAGCATGCAGGGGTTGGACATAGCTCCTCTACACATATGTAGCAGATGTGCAGTTTGGTCTTCGTGTGGGTCCCCTAACAATTGGAGTGGGGGCTGTCTCTGACTCTGTTGCCTGCTTTTGGCTCTCTTTCCTCTAGCTGGACTACCTTGTCTGGCCTCAGTGGGAGAGGGTTCACTTAGTCCCGCTACAACTAAATGTGCTGGTTGGTACCTACGAGGGGGCTTCTTTTCTGAGGAGAAAGGGAGGAAGCATTGGGGGAGGTGGGCATGAGAGGGAATAGGAGAGAAGGGAGGTGGGACTGTTATCAGAAAGTAAAGCGAATAAATAAACTAATGGAAAAAAGAAAGGAACGCATAATATATGTTAAAACAGGAACTTGACAGTGGAGGCAGGGTTGGGAAAGAGAGCAGTAAATAAACTCAGTTTGATAAAATAAAGGAAAGAAAGAAAGAAAGAAAGAAAGAAAGAGGAAGGAAGGAAGGAAGGAAGGAAGGAAGGAAGGAAGGAAGGAAAAGAGAAAGAAGGAAAAAAGCTGACCATACAGTATGTACCTATAACCTCAGCACTGAAGGCAGAGACAGTACAGATAAAGGGTTTGCTGCCTAGCCAGCCTTCTCAAGACAGAAATATTGGAGTAGTTCAGTAAAGACTCTGTCTCAAGGCAAAAGACTGTCAAGGATGAAGGAAGACATCAAATATCCTGCTCTGTTCTCCACCTGTACTTCCTCACCAATATACTGATGTACATTCGCCCCTCCCAAGTGTGTGTGTGTGTGCGTGTGTGTGTGTGTGTGTGTGTGTGTGTGTGTGTGTGAGAGAGAGAGAGAGAGAGAGAGCCTCCTACTTAGAGTTAAATTGTGTTTTGACAACCGTTTTTAAGCAACAAGATTATCAAGACCATCTCCTAATGCAGCTAAGTGATTTTCTTAGATACCAATCATTTGTTTGTTTGTTTGTTTGTTTTCCAGCATTTTTTATTAGATATTTTCTTAATTTACATTTCAACTGCTATCCAGAAAATCCCCTCCCCCCTTCCCTCTCCCTGCTCCCCTGCCCACCCACTCCTACTTCTTGGCCCTGGTGTTCCCCTATATTGGGGCATATAAAGATTGCAGTACCAAGGGGCCTCTCCTCCCAATGATGGCCGACTAGGCCATCTTCTGCTACATATGGAGCTAGATACACGAGTTCTGGGGGGTTCTGATTAGTTCATATTGTTGTTCCTCTTCTAAGGTTGCAGACCCCTTCAGCTCCTGGGATTCTATCTCTAGCTTCTCCAATGTGGGCCCCGTGCTCCCTCTTATGGATGACTGTGAGCATCCACTTCTGTGGGAGTCAGTTATATCAGGGTCCCTTCAGTAAACACTTTCTGTCCTATGTGATAGTGTCTGAGTTTAGTGACTGATTATGGGATGGATCCCTGGTGGGTTAGTCTCTGTATGGTCCATCCAGATGTCCCTCAACAGAGGAATGGATACAGAAAATGTGGTACATTTACACAATGGAGTACTATTCTGCTATTAAAAAAATAAATTTATGAAATTCTTGGGCAAATGGATGAATCTGGAGGACATAATCCTTAGTGAGGTAACCCAATCACAAAAGAAGTCATTGGACATGCGCTCACTGATAAATGGATATTAGCCCAGAAACTTAGAATACCCAACATACGATCTGCAAAACACAAGAAAATAAAAAAGAAAGACCAGCACGTGGATACTTCATTCCTCCTTTGAACAGGAAACAAAATACGCATGAAAGGAGTTACAGAGACAAAGTTTAGAGCTAAGATACCAATCATTTAAAGCATTAACTAGCATTCTATTTATCCCACTGGCAGTAGCACATTTAGGTTGTTCTCAGTATTATCTCCATGGTGGATGTGACTGTAATTCTTTCTCTGTATCAGCTTATTTATAAGGTAATCATTTTCAGAAATGGGATTGTTGTGAATGTTTTGAACACTAAAGTCTTTTATTAATTAGGGCCAAATTTACCGCCCCCCCCAAAACTGTCTTTTTGTCATACTCTTAATATAAATGATTAAAGGTATTCTTTCTCTTGGTGCTTCCTTTTCCTGTCTTCTTCAAATCTTCTACAGAGCATAGCTTGGCTCCAGAGAATCAGAATCTCACATAGTTTCCCCTGAAATACTTCAGTTTCTATTTCTTCAATGATTTATGTTTTCTGAAAAGACCTTAAAGGCTGTATGTTTGATTTTTCTGACCTATCATGTAGTGATCTGAAATTATTTGAAGATGCAGGCTCTAGGTGGTGAATGAGTTAATCACACACTTTGTGGAGGAGTTTCGCCAAGTCCAACTTTCTACAAAAGATTCCGTATTTCTAAAAACATGTTTAAAATAGTTGATCTTTCAAGTTTGTAGTTTGTATTCTTTCTGTTTTTGTTTGTTTGTTTTGTTTTGAGACAGGGTTTCTCTGTAGCCTTCACTGTCTAAGAACTAGCTCTCTAGACCAGGCTTACCTCAAACTTAGTGATTATCTCTGTTTCCAGAGTGTTGGCGATTAAAGACCTGTGCCACCAATGCCCAGCTGGTAGTTTGGATTTTAAGCAACTACTTTTTTCACTTTTTCTCGCATATCCATGCAGCAAAGTGCACCCCTGCCCCCTGTCCCTCCCTATGCCCAAGCCAAAAATATCTTTAAAAACCTCTTCTTTCTATTTCATGCAAAATGAACAGCGATCCGGTGGAGTTCATGGGCTGATGGAGTGGTATTTACACCAGTGGGTTCACCGAATAGCAGAACATGCTGTTTCTGTCACGTCACATGCAGGCCAATCTGATAAATGTACCTAACTCCTCTGCTGTTTCAGTGACTCTGAGTTGTTCTGGTAGACATTTCTCATAGCTGCGAGTGGAGGCAGCATCACAATTGGGCTTTGCTCTGCTGGCTACTTCTTCCTATTGGTTTGCCTGCGGTCAGATTTGCTCCTTGAGCTCCATGTGCTACAGCAAGCACAAAGCAGGTTTTGGCTTTGGTCCAGGCTGAACCTTGTTTAGAGCATAGGAGATGCAGGCATATCTTGTGTATTTCCTCACCGGCTTTGATTTCTCTTTGTCTGCCTTTATGAATGTTCCTTCTTATTTGTATAACTTGAGGTTGAAAGCTGTTGTTTTAAGGTAGGAACATTGGAAGAGGAACAATCATTCCAAGACAAAAGTAGTGGCGCAGAGGATTGCCCAATAGTAGCATCGTTGCTTATTTATATATAATCTAACTGACTTGTAATACTAGCAAAAATTCAATGAATGCATCAATTTTTACATTTAATGTCATTGAGGATTTTTCCGTAGTATACATCTGATAGGAACTGAGTGAAACCAGTAGAAACCTTTTTTGAAGAAAGATTTATTGATTTTTTTTATGTATATGGAGGTTGGCGTGTTTTTCCCTACCCCCACCCCCCAATAGGTCATATGTATTTAATGCCTAGGAGGACATAAAAGGTTGTCAGATACCCTAGAATGGAAAAATTGCAATTATAGTTGGTTGTGAACCAACCACCCCATAGGTGTTGGGACTTGAATCCAGATCCTCTGGAAGAGCAGCTAGTGTGCTCTAGGTATTGAGCCTTCTCTCCAGTCCCAGTAACAATGAAAAGCTCTATATTAATCATGATGAATTTGTAATATGAACAATAAAACTTGTGATCATTCAAATCATTGCAAATGATGCTATATTTCCTAATTAAAAATTTCCATTAGCAATGGTGTAAAGGTTATGGGAACATTAGAAATTATACAAAGAAGGGGTAGAAAGATGAAGATTGTCTTACTGTTATGAAAATAGATACTCTGGAATCTATTTGTATCCATTTAATTGCTCATTCAGTGATATCTCTTGAGAGCTTGTGTGGAAATCTTGCAGAGTAGGGCATTTATCTGTGTATCTTTAAAAAAAAAAAATACCCGACCAACCAACCAACCAACCAACCAACCAAAAACTAAGACCAGTTCTCCTCTGTTAAGCATCAACAAAGATGAAGTAGTGAGAAAGAAGGAAACACCTTCCCAGCCAGCCAGATCACCAGATCACCAAATAAACCCTGTTGGGGTAGAAGTTATTTCAGCCAGATTGCCCTCACCTGCTCAACAATAACTCTTTAAGTTTTTATATGAAATATAGAAACAGTAATTTTGTTGAACTGTAGGGATTTTGAACTGGGATGTGAGTATTTATATTTATGAAGAGACACTGTGATTAAGGCAACTTATATCAGAAAGCTCGTTTTGTCAGCAAAATCTTTCTGGCATATGCAATAGTGTCTGGGTTTGGTGGTTGTATATGGATGGATCCCCGGGTGGGGCAGTCTCTGGATAGTCCTCTTCCTGGCAAATACAGAAGTGAATGCTCACAGTCATCTATTGGATGGAACACAGGGCCCCTAATGAAGGAGCTAGAGAAAGTACCCAAGGAGCTAAAGGGGTCTGCAACCCTATAGGAGGAACAACAATATGAATTAACCAGTACCCCCCGCTCCCCAGAGCTGTGTATCTAGTTGCATATATAGCAGAGGATGGCCTAGTCGGCCATCAATGGGAGGAGAGGCCCTTGGTCTTTTGAAGATCATATGCCCCAGTACAGGGAAATGCCAGGGACAGGAAGGAGGAGTGGGTGGGTTGTGGAGCAGGGCAGGGGGGGAGGGTATAGGAGGCTTTGGGGATAGCATTTGAAATGTAAATGAAGAAAATATCTAATAAAAAAAAAGAAAGCTCATTTTCTGCTTCAGAGGGTTGGTGTCCATCATAGAGGGGAACATGGTGGCAGGTAGGCTGGACACTAGACCAGTAGATGAGCAGTAGGTGATAAGTTACATTTGATTCACAAGCAGAATATAGGAAAGAGGAGGGAGAGTGGGAGAGGGGGAAGGACACACACACACACACACACACACACACACACACACACACACACACAGAATTTGAGCTGGGCTATTCAGAAGAAAGTTGAGAATGGAAGCATAGAATCCCTAAATAGGTTTTTATTACTTCAATAAAATCTTAAAGAGCTTCAGTTCCAGAATTTCCCCCATTGCAACATCTACATTTTGCTAACAAGGAAACTGAGGAACAAAAACACTAAGCAGCTTGGTAAGGCTACAGTCAGATGTGGGTGGCACGAAAGTTGGGTGCAGCTCCCAGACCACTGACCTATAAGGCCTTCCACAGAATGCTTTCAGAGACGGCTGGTGAGTCGGTGCAGCTCTATTGCTAGCCTGGTTTTTGTTGCAAATCTCTCTCTTTGATTCTCAATGCTTTAAGTTTATATTCATGATTTATTGCTCAAACCTGCTCTACTGTTTACTGAGAGAAGGCATGAACATTTATGTGGCATTTTTCTGTACTATGAAAGTGCTTTTCAGAGGAGGGCATAGGAAGATTTTGTAATTTAGAATAGAGATATGTAAAAGACAATATATTGTGTTTGAACCCTCTCACCAGCTCTAACCCCATCCCTCAACTCTACCCTTGGTCTTCCATGGTTCCTGGGATTGTTTAGTTTTGTTTTTTCTTCTCCTGAGAGCATTCTTTCACAGCAGCTCTCATATTTGCCTGTGTTTTCCTGACAAAGACTCCTAGGAAAGAAAGCAGCGTTTGAAAACTTCAGTATGGCCTCCAACCTCCTGCCTTATCTTTGATATTTTGCACACTGAGTTAAAAAATTGCTACATTTGTGGCCTGGGATTGTCCCTGCTAATTCCATATGAAGTCAGATTGCCAAAGAACTCTTCGAACTCCCCTAGTGAATTTGCTTGGTGAGCGGTTCTGGACTTGGCGTTTTAATCTCTCCATCAGGATCAATGTGATCCTGCATTAAAGCCAAGGTCAAATGGGATAAGCAGTTGAACTTTCTCTCTGGTTTTGCGTGGCTCGTTGAGACATGTAACCTTTCTAGGCTTGGTTTCTGCTTTGGAGAGGAATCTGAAGTCCAAGCAGATGTTTCTTTCCTTTTTTTTTGTTTTTTCTTTTTCTTTTTTTTTTTTTTTGAAAACCTCTTTTTCATTTCACTAGGCAGAGTGTCAAAGAAGCAATTGGAGGGTAGATGAGGCAGGAGGGAGAAGGTCACTGTTTTCTTCACTAACGTTGCAAAATGAGAGCTGTTGTGTTTGTTTTATCCGTGTCTTCTGCCAATTGGGCCACTGAGAACAGGCCGTTGATTCTAAAGACTGCTTCCTTCGTATGTCAGCACTGGCTATAGAATGAAGGCCTTTGAAGAAACGCCAGCACAGCAGCTATCTGACCCCTTTAGATTGGGGAGGAATAAAACCTTTAAGCAACCAGCTGCCACATTTTAGGGCTTTTCTATCTGATGCTGTCAATGTAAATGAGCCCCTTCTTCCAAAAATACTCAATTTGGTTTTTGTTACTATAACTTATGAGTCAAACAGTAGCCAAGATGCTGTTCTTCTAATGCTCTCTTGTACTTTCTTAAATGAAGCGTCATGCTCACATTATCTTTAACTATAGGTGACATTTATAGAAAACTTTATGGTTCTGTCATTTCACATGAGCCACTAACAAGCCCCTTAACAATACTTGTCCTTTAGTAACCTCAAGCACTTGGCTTTCGGCTTCAGAACAGCATGTGGACAACCTATCTGCTGGGTTGTGATGCTTGAAGGGAGAATGCTCTGCATTTGTTTGGATATGCCTTTCTCTGCCTGAAGACAAAAGCTTTAAAAACCAACTTTTAGTTCATGTTTTTTTTTTATAGGTCTATGGATAATGGTAAATAATTCTCTCTCAAATGGCACAAGCATAAACATAACAGTGAATGAAAAATATCAAGGACACAGTCCTACACACTTCACAGTTGGAAGCAGGGGGATTTGGTAGGAGACTGCCAACTGTTGGCTATGGCCAAGAGTCACCACCGAATTAGATGGAAAAGAAAGCATACATTCCACCAAGTACTCTTGTTTTGTCCTTTTCTAACATCAGTTTTTCATCCTTTAGCCATTAGGTGGGGGACATTTCTGAATCCTTGTTTTATCAGATGCTATGACCAGTACTGGAGGTAACAGGGTTTTTGCCTCTCTTTTTACATTAACACTATATAGTAGATATTTAAAGTGCCCTATTAGCAAGGCCCCCAACTCCCAGGCTTCTGATAGAGTCGTTCTGAAAGACAGGCTCAGGGAATGACACTATTCCTTTGTAAAAGAGCCCCTGGGAGATTTTGAGGAAACAAGGTTGAGAACCAGGGCAATTATTAATTATATATATAATTGTTAATTATATATATAATTTCTATTAAGTTTGTGTTTTGGCCAAGATTACAATTTACAATGAGTATAAGAAAACTTTTCTGAATATGATCTGCTGATTTTCTCACATCAACTGAGCTAATTTGTGTTTCTTTTGTCATTTGCACTGAACAGCTTTCTGTTTAAATGTAAAATGAGTAACATTTTTTTTTTTTCAAAGTGAGGGATTGAGGTCAGTGGTCAGAAACACCTAAAGACTTCACCCAAGGGCTGGCCTTAGTGGAAGAATTCACATGGAAGCGAATTTTGGTACAGGTAGTAATTCATTGATTTATCTAGATATTTTCATAGATAGTGAAGCAAAATTGTTAATTTTGAAAATCTACAGATTCTTATCTAAGAACTGTGACAGATAAAAATATAATAACTAATAACTATGCCAATATTACTGCTCCTTAACTAGGATCTCTAACATTCTTGATATGAGAATCTGTCTCTGTTTTGATCATATTTTTATACTTTTGAATTATTTTTTTTACCTTGACAGTATTAGTAGTTTTGGGTGATGGTTTGAGACTATGAATTACTGACTTGAGTTACGAGTGCTTTGAGGGTGGCTTCATGTGTTGAGTTTGTTCTTACTTTGCAATGTTCTGGGCCCATAGGATATTATTGGTAAAGTCTTCTCAAATGACTGTACATGGTAGGAGAAACTGAAAGAGCGGCTTCATGAGAGTTGGAAAACTAACTCAGTAGATAATAGCTGAACACACTCTTCACAAGGCTGGAGGTGGAAATCTAGACTTGATGTCTTCTTACTTCAAGTTCAGAAAATCAAGATCTAGAATGAGACCATGAGTGGAACCAGTAAGAGGCTCTGGTAGTCACTGGGCTAGCTTTAAGTTTAAACCTTACATTTGTTGTCTGGATGTGTGTTACAGTGTATTAGTCTGGTACTCAAAACTTGAGGTCTAAACTCAGACATACACAGTTTAGATCCTACCTCAATTGTTAAGCTAGCAAAATCGTCTTAAACATGTTACCTAGTTTTCTTACGGAATCCATTTTGTGTAAATGATGAATTTCATCAGACTGACCTAGATCTATGAAGAGGTTTTGAAGAGATACTGTACAGTACATGTATTAGAAAACTAATATTTTTTTCTAAGCCATTAGCACAGATTTCCAGCAAAAACAAAAAACAAACAAACAAAAAAACCCAACACAATTGTTCTGTATATACTCAGTCTACTCCTTGCTCCACTGTAAGTTACCAGATGACTAAAACAAGATGCAAAGTCGGGATTATTTGGAACTTCTTGCTTTTGTGAGGGATAACATGTGGTGGATGAGTAAGGGATTAGCCTCTCATGGTGGAGGTTTAAATTCCAGCCCAGTCGCTCATGGCCCTCTGTTGTTGTCTCATCTGCCAAATGTGGACCCTAATTCTCTATTGGCTCACCTTTCCCAAACTTGCTGAAAAACAACAGTGGTAGAACTAAGGAAGAAAGCCATTTCTATGTTGTATTACAATTCTTCATTGTAAAAAGGAAAGACAGAGGGCTTTGGAGAATTGTCTCAGTCACCTGCTAGAAATTTTGGAAGCAGAGTGACAGGGGCATAATGATTCAGATTCAGGCCAAGAATAGTAAATTTATATTGTGACACAAAGGGGTACCTTTCAATTGCTGTATCTTTGTTTTTAAAGTTTTAGCAATAAACAGTCATTCTAGAGAAAAACACGAAGCTGAAGAACATTTTTAAATGCGCAAAATGAAGAACCCTAAAAAGAATGTCCTAAATTTATAAATGGCATCAGAATTCTCATTTGGGAACAAGGAATTGAGCAAATTATTGCTTTAGTTAAAGACCATCACCTACCTTGGGCTGGTGTGTTTACAAAGCGAGTCCAGAGCATTTCGTTTCTGTTTGCTTTTGTTTAGGTTTGTTTTTTCCGTTGTCTCGCCCTGGGTCTAAAGAGAGTCTGCACATAATAGAAATGGCATGGAACTATTTTAAAAAAAAAATGCGACCAGAGGAGGAGCTAGCGTTGAAGAGCAGTTAGCACAGAAATAAACAGTATCTACTTTCATGACTTGAGTTTAGTAACAGTCGGATGCACAGAAAACTTCCCACCCAACACAGGCAAGGAATTGCTGCCCGCTGTTCACCCTCTGACTCTATCCATGTGCACCTATTGACACGTGTATGTCTAGTGCCGGTAACGTTCACTTTCCTCTCCCAGCGTGCAGGTTTGGATCCACTTTCTTTCTGGAAATGTATCAAAATCAGTCTCCAGCCCGTGGTCTAAAGTGCAGGAGAGTTTAGTCATAGCTTGATCCAATTTCTGGGCAACACTATTAAGCTTATGATTTCTGAAATGTTTACGTTAGCCTTGGCCATGCTGTTTACTGTGATTGTTGACGCTAACACTCTTCCGTCCAGATGACAGAACACGAGCAGTAACCGAGATTGTTTTGTGTTGTAAGTTCTCCTTGCAGATGTCCGTAAGTTAATGAAAGCCAGAGTGTATTTCTTTCTCCAATCACATGATCGGGGAGCCAAGGTTGTTAGGGACTTGCAGCGAAGCTTTATTTCCCAAGGTTAACAAGTTGGGGGGCGGGAGGGGGGGATGTGAGACATCCTTAGACATTGCCGTAGTGGATTAAATGGTAGCTTGCTTTCTTGATTGAGCCTATCCTTAAGAGGCTCTTCAAAACTTTGTATGTAGAAAACCACTGGATTTTAGCAGTGTCTGCTTTGGTATTTCTTTGTAAACTCCAAGGATAATAATTGCTTCTGGTATGTGGAGCAAGCACTGAATTCAAGTAGTTTTCAATCAGAGAGGGGGAAAATAAAGCTGCTTTATTTTCATACTTTTGGCTCTGGCAGACATGGTTTGGAGCATGCATTGCTGATCTTAGAAACACACATAGAGAGAACCTTGCTTCATTTACCCTTTTGGCTTTCATTTGCTTAATATTATACTAATGGACAACTTGAGCCAACTAAAGAGACAAAAAAAAAAAAAGATAAAAAAGGCAAGTTAAGACCAGGGTGATTTTAATTAACTAACTCTTTTTAAAGCTGCTGAAATCGGTCCCATGCTTTGGTTACACTTTACCATTAGAACCAGACAGAGCCCCCAAACTCAGGAACTTTCTTTTACTCAAGGATTTCCGAAAGTGAGTTTTTAAAAGAAGAAATGATGTATTTACAAGGGTACTTTCACTTGCCTGGAGAGAGAGGTTTCATCTTTTTTTTTTTTTTTTTTTTTTTTGGTTTTTAGAGACAGGGTTTCTCTGTATAGCCCTGGGTGTCCTGGAACTCACTTTGTAGATCAGGCTGGCCTTGAACTCAGAAATCTGCCTGCCTCTGCCTCCCAAGTGCTGTGATTAAAGGCGTGCGCCACCATGCCCAGCTAGTGTTTCAGCTTTACTGGAAACATCACACAGGGGTCTTGAAAGACCACACTGCCTTATTCCACAACGAGAGACAACATTACAGTGGTATCTTGCTATAGAAAAGCGAAAAAATAAAATTTTCAGTCTTCATGCTAAGAAAATTATCCGCTTAGTACCAGGATGATAAGACACAGTGAGTTGGATTGTACATTGAGCCTCACTGTAACGGGACCTGAAGTGTACAAAGTCGGGGTTTTGTTTTAACCTTAGCTTAAATCACAAAATATTTTGTATGTAGCACACAACTGTTCGATTCTTCTTTGCTAATTATTGTAGGTAAGAAGTCTTTTATGGTAAACATACTTGATATATCTAGTCAGCTACTTTTTCCTCTAAAACCTTTTATTTTAGTTATTGTGTATGATTTTTCTCTCTGGCATAGAATACGATAAATACTTGGAAAAATTCTATTTACTGGTTCTGTCAATGAGGGTAATGTTGTCCAGTGTATGTGTCTTCATTGATGACAAGCTTTTCAGGTGTCTACCTGTGACGTGTCTACTTGTTATAGGACAGTAAGTGTAAAAAGTTTTTCACAGCTGTATTTTTCTCCTATCCTATTCTCTGTTCCTTCTAACAGCCCAAAAGGTCCTTCCTTCCTTCCTTCCTTCCTTCCTTCCTTCCTTCCTTCCTTCCTTCCTTCCTTCCTTCCTTCCTTCCTTCCTTCCTTCCCCCTTATCCTTCCTTCCTTCCTCTCTCCCTTCATCCCTCCCTTCCTCCTTCCTTCCTTTTTTGTTTCTTTCTTCTATCCCCACACCCAGTATTAGAGATAAAATCTAGGAGCTTCAAGCATGTGAGTCAAGTGTTTTACCGCTGATCTAGATCCCCAATCATTCTCTGTGGTAGGAATACTGTTATACATCTTTAGATGCAGAAACTGGCTCATAGGTTTGTGGATTTCTCATGTAAAGTGGAACTTAATTGCTAAATAATTGAGCTGGGTCTTAATCCAAGTTCTATTTGTGGATGCCTCTTTCTATTGTTCTAATTATAAAGTAGAGATAAGATAGTTCTCATGTAAGCTCCAAATGTTATAGGTTGGGCTGTGAAGATCAGCTCTTTTTTTGGATTGAAAAGTGTTTCCACTCTAGACACTCTATAAATTACCATCTTTGCAAATTTTTGCTTTCAATGTGATGCTTTTCAGTCAGCAAAATTACTTATGTAGATAGTTTGGAAAGGTTTTCAAAGAAAAAACTGAGACTTAAGCTATAATTTCAAATGTTTTAAATAAATGTATACACATGGTTAGTAAAATTTATCACTTGATATATGTATTTGGTGTGACTATGTGACATGTATAAATCTTCACAATAAATATCATATATGCTATTTTTAGGTATACTTATTTAAAATTCACTAATAGTGGCCATCTCTGTTACTGTTTAATATTTTATTTAAATTACTTTTCCCTGAAATATTTTATGGTTTTAATCATGGAAAATCTTCACAATCGTTTTGTATCTGATGAGTTCTGCATTTTTAGATCGCAAAGTCTCATTGTCATTTGAGAGGCTGTGGCTTCATGCGTCTATCAAGGGATAGCGTTGTAACTGCATCAGGATGTTTGCATCATTGGAAGAGCTTTGAACTGTTGCCATAATACATTCACAATCAAGTTAATAGGCACAGGTCCTGCATCCCAGGACAATATGGTTTGAAATGGTGAGTATTTGTACCCTTTTCTTTCCTTTTGTTTTCTTCTCACAAAAAAAAAAAAAGAAATGAAAAAAAAGAAAGAAAAAGAAAGGAAAGGAAAGGAAAGGAAAGGAAAGGAAAGGAAAGGAAAGGAAAGGAAAGGAAAGAAAAAACAAAAGGAGAATTACTATCTGAACTCTAGGAAGTTAAGCAAGGACATGCCCCAAAGTGGGAAAACTTACTGGTTCCCAGAGAAACTTGATCATCCGTTAGATTAAAAAAATAAAACAAAATAAAACAAACAAATAAACAAACAAAAATCCCCAACAAAACATTCTCAATATCCAAACAAGTAGCAAAAGTGCAGCGAGGAAACAAGGAAGCCCCGACTCTGTATAACAAAATGCTTCAGATTCCAGAGGAAATCCACTTTGGTTATTGTATTATAAAATCACATATTTATCCACTGTTAATAACTAAGTCTAGCATTCCATACTAAGGACTAAAGCCCTTCATTTTGTTGTTGAAATGTTGGAATGATTTTTTTTTGTTATGTACTAAAAATGAAAACAAGAAGTGCTTCTCAATAGCAGAATGAAATGCTCCTTCCCTTCCTGCAGGCTCCTGTGAGTTCACGTGTTACCTGTTCTTCTGGACCTCCTCCTTCTGGGAGAAGAGTCTAGCTTCTGGGCCAAACTTCCTAGAGGAACACTAGGTCCTACTCTTTGCAAATAGAATACCATTTAGTTCTGGCAGCACAAAGCTTTCTGGTTCAAAGAGAAGACGCTTCTAAGGCTTCTTGGACACCGAGTAACTCTTACAAAACAACATTTTGATGAATTAAGTGTAAATGAATCAGAAACATATGGATTAAATTTCCTTTGAAATATGCATGCCTTTTCTGAATTATGGGTAAAATGTTTGGCAAAATGTATTTTGCTAAGCCCAAAATAATATAAGAATGCTCAATATTTTTCTGAGCCCCCCCAAGTTATGCTGGAATCTTATTTTCTTTAATAATTAATTAATTTATGTTTAGGCTTAATACCATTAAAAAATAAAAGAAAATAACACCAGCCTGATCTCTAATTACTTCCCTGAATATGTGCTTTCTTAAGCAATTGATAAAACCCTTCAAAAGTATGTGTCCAATTTTCTATTCACATTTTCTTTCAGTAGAAGAAACATACTCTGTGTCTCTGTCACTAATTCTGCAATCTTAATTTCACATCTTATTCAAACTTAAATGTACTTTGTAAACTGTCTAGAAATTTCCTCCATGCTGTGGTCATTTAGAAATGCATAGATGAGAAAGACTTTTGAATACATGGAATACATCAGGTTCCAATTTCGTAGAAATGACTTAGCGAAGCCCAGTGAGCAAGTGAATTGTGTGGCTCTGGATCATTCTGGTACAATCAGGTTCAACTAAGATGTGCACTCTTGTTTGTGCTCTTCACCGTCACACACAAACAAGGAAGTTATCCCAGTTGACTTTACTAAGTCTTAGGATCTACTTTCCACCTTTGTTTGACTCAATCTTCCTTTTTAATCTATGGTGTGAAGAGACAGAGCATGGGTAGGTATTCATTGCATTAGCTCTGTTGTATGCAGCATTTAGTCCTAGACTTAAACTATGGAGTTCTAGATTGAGGACACAAGACTTTGCAGGTTTTTGTTTTTGCTTTCTGTTTTTGGATATGGTTTTAGCTTCTCTTCTCCAAGCCATGATCAAACAAGTCTTCTTCATTTTCTCCTTTGAACCAACCCTCCTTCTGCAGGGCCTGCGTACATGTTGTTCTCTTAGTTTGGAACAGTTGGCATCTACCACCTTCCAGACATCCCTGGCTAATCAGACTTCGCTTGCACGTCCCAGTACAAATGTTACAACTCGGGGGCAGTCTTTCTTAAGCAGATGGGTGTCTCCTTTTTTAAAATTGTTCATTTTGGTACTTAACAAAGAACCTGACACACAGTAGGCATTAAGTAAATATTTATTGAAGCAGTGAGTAAAATTGAGGAATTAGGTGGCCTTGCCCTCATTTAGGGCTGTGGCAGAAGTAAATTCAAGTTAAAAAAATGAAGAAAGATATATATTTAGTGTCTTTGATTTGGAAAATTCCGATTTACTTTAAAAAATATTGTTACATCTTAGTATTTTTCCTCTAAATATATAAAGATGCAATATATATCAGAGTTTATTTATATATGTTTCTAATCCAGTTTCAGAGAATGCTTTTGTTTAATTGACTTGAATTTGCAAGTCTGGGGCCATATTATCTTGAATGCATGTGATCTTACCTGAGAGAGCTAAGCAGAATCAGGCTTGGTGAGTAATTAGGTTGGTGATTTGGAAATTGACTATTTTTACGGATGGATATGCTTAAAATTGGAAAGCTGGTACTTAGTTATATTTTCCAAGATATGCTCCATAGGAACTTATAGAGCATCCTGTGGGATGTTGTGGGTGATAAGAGGGGAATTAAAGTGTTTCAGAAAGTTCTGGGATAAACAATGAGGTAGAGATTACCCTTTCTCCACAAAATTCTCAGCAAATAATTGTATATTAGTTTCAGAATTAGCAATGATATTCATACAATTACAACAAGCCATCAGAAGTAACTATCCATTATATGCTACTCATATTAGGTCTCATAGTGGATTTCCAGGTCTAATAGCTCAAGGAAGAAGGAAACTAACCAATTACCAATAGGAAATGTGTTTGAAACCTCAAAATTTCATGAAAAACATCAATCATATTAACAGGAAAGGTTTTATTTTTTTCTATTATTTGGCAACAAGCCCCCCACCCCAAAATGTCTGTGTGTTTTCTGAACAACCATACTTAGTTATCTGCTGGTAGTAACTCTAGGGGTACCAAAAGAAATGAGAGCTGACAGACAAATGCTTCTCATTTTGCAGAATTTGGAAACAAAGGTATACACACCATACCATTGACATGTACTCAGGGTTTCAATGGGCAACTGTTTCAAGTTCTGGAAAGGCTGATTGTATTGTTACACACTTACTGGAAATAATGGCAATTGTGGGGATACCTGCTCAACTTAAGACTGATAATACACCTGCATATGTATCCAATAAGATGAGGCAACACGTTACTGGTATATCACACAATCCCACAGGACAAGCAATTGTAGAAAGCACTAAGGATACCTGAAAAGAGATGCTTATTAGACAAAAAGGAAGAGTAAATCACTGCACCCCCAGGACCAGACTAAACAATGCTGTGTTAACTCTATTTTTTTTTAATTTTTTAAAAATATCGGCGAAAAAGGAGCAACAGCAACTGAGAGACACTGGGTTATCAAACCCAAAACCAAAACAACTGAGGAACTAGGCCAACCAATATACTATAGGGATGTGCTAGCAGTAGAATGGAAACCTGCATTTGTTTTAAGATGGGGACATTGCCGTGCTTATGTATCTACAGGGAATGAAAAACTATGGTTACCAAGAAAACTTATAAAGGTTAGATCTTACCAGAGAGCATCTCTCATCAGCTGAGACATGAATGTCTCAACAAAGCCAATCGCCCAGGTGATTCCCTCTTCCTGACTCTCTCAGTTACTAATTTCTCCAATTTCGAAAGGGCTAGCCAAAATGATTGATCAGACAGAGACTGGACAATAAGACATAGATTAGACAGACAACACAGAGTTTGGAGAACACATAGACTGGACAGATAGGACAGAGACTTGGCTACTGTTACAGGTAGCTTTTTAAAGACTAATCTTTTTTTTTTTTTTTTTCATATGACCCAAACAAAATGTTTTGCCTCAGTTCAGCAGGAAGCAATTATACGATGTTATCCTGGTCCCTTAAGTTGAGGTGGATGGTTTTGGTTGTTTGATGTGTTATGCTTGTTATGACCCAGTGTGGTAGATTGTTATTGGTTATGATTAGAGAGGAAACAAAATAAAGTTCAAATCAGGGGTTTCTCTCCTCTATTTTTCTTTATCTCTTACTTTTCTCTCTAACCTAATGATGGGGAAAAAAGGAAAAGAGAATAATATCATAATTAATTAAAAATGTTAATAAAAAGTTCAATCTACTAGTCTTAAGTATTTTCCTTTGGCATGGATTAATGTATCTTGACAGAAATTTAAGCTTGTTTTGTTTAATTATTGTATTTTGGTAGAAATTTAAGGTTATTTTGTTTAACTATTATATATTGATGGTTTAACTATTATGTATTGATTGAAATTTTAAGGTTGTTTTGTTTGACTATTGTTTGATATATTGTATATAAGTAGTTTATTTAAAATGTGATGTAAAGTTATAGTTTTATGGTTTTTATGAATATTTCTATTGCATATATATATCAGAAAGAGGGATATGGAATAGAAATTTCTTTTCTTTGGAAATTCAGTTGTATCATGTGATATTTTTCTGGAAGCTGTCTAGTGAGAGGATGTTTTGCTGAAGCAGTCAATTGAAAGGGCACATGATGTTTGGAAAGAGTATAAAGAGAAACCCACAGACAGTGAGAAGATGCTCTTGCATTGCTATGCCTTGTCCCACTTCACTTTCATTGGTCTTCACCAGTATTTGCTTGTGAGTTTGTAGAGAGAATTACACCAAAGAACTTCTGGTGGTATTCCATCTGCTTCTGGTCACTTCCAATGACCCATGCTGATCAGCAGAGCCTTGATGTTTCTGCTGGATTGAGCTGCTGCTACTGATTCATGTTTGGTGTTTGCTATTGGATTGACTGCTGATATCCTGAAAATGAAGATTGGAATCACTGTAGAGAACTCCTTCTAAACAGATCCACTACCCTCTTTGTCCTATTAATCATCTTTCTCTCCTACTTTTGGTCAGTGGGTTAGAAGGGACATTGAAGCTTTAAAGAACTCTAAATAAAGTAGGCTTTGAAAAACCTAAGCCTACACTAGTATCTTCAATTAGGATGACATGCTGGATCTTTTTGACCAAGTAGCATAAAGGCTGGTATTCTTATGCTGAGAAGACTGTAACTTCAATTCAAAAGATGAGGCAGATCTGAAGGTATTAACAGTTAGCACTTTCTGGCTAGCCATATTCTTAGAGCCAGCATATACATCATTTCTTGTACTGGGGTCTGAGGGTCCACTTTTTTTTTTCTTTCCTCTCTTTATTAGATATTTTCTTCATTTACATTTCACATGTTATCCAGAAATTTTCCCTTACCCTCCCGCGTCCCCGCCCTGCTCCCCTACCCACCCCCTCCCACGTAATGGCCCTGGCATTCCCCTGTTCTGGGGCATATAGAGTCTGTATGACCAAGGGGCCTCTCCTCCCAATGATGG
>LR749564.1:1923893-1950855 GCA_902729485.2 Mus minutoides | reverse complement strand
ATAACCGCCAGTTGTGCCAGCACCATTTGTTGAAAATGCTGTCCTTTCTCCACTGGATAGTTTTAGCTCCCTTGTCAAAGATCAGGTGACCATAGGTGTGTGGATTCATTTCTGGGTCTTCGATCCTATTCCATTGATCTACCTGTCTGTTGCTGTACCAGTACCATGCAATTTTTATAACGATTGCTCTGTAGTACAGCTTGAGGTCAGGCATGGTGATTCCACCAGAGATGAACTTCCTTTTTAGCAAGTTTTATTTTTAGGCAAAATTTACATGAACTATAATCCTATTTTAAATTTTAAGTTGGATACATTTTGGGAGTTTAATCAGCACAATTGTAAGGAACACTATTTATCCCATTTTTTTGGATCCATCTTTTTTTTTTTTCTTAATGAGAATTTTATTAATGGAAATCCATTTCAAAATTTTCTTTTTTTTCCAACTTTTATTAGATATTTTCTTCATTTACATTTCAAGTGTTATCCAGAAAGTTCCCTATACCCGCCCCCCTCCCGGCCCTGCTCCCCTACCCACCCACTCCCACATCTTGGCCCTAGTGTTCCCCTGTACTGGGGCATATAAAGTCTGCATGACCAAGGGGCCTCTCTTCCCAATCTTGATATTCATTATTCACTCTCATTTTCAACATTTGGCAACTGTTACTTTGCATTCCATTAGGACAGTTTATCCCATTAAACACTGTATAAATGGAATTATATAGTGTGTAATCTTTTGGAATCTGCTCACTTCACTTAGCACAATACTTTTTAATACTTATATAATTGTAATATTCCTTTTATATATTCCATATATGTTTATATGCATTTATGTGTTGTACATGGTACAATTCTTTCTATTCTTATAATTCTGTAGTATTCATAATATATATTTTATATGTGTGTGTATATATATATATATATATATATATATATATATATATATATATATATATATATATATATATATGTATATATATATATATATACATTGTACTTTGCAAAATACTTTCTATACTTATGTATGCATATATATGCTATAGTAATCAGTAATTCCACTTCTTTTGTAGAGTAGTGTTCCATTGAATGAGTATTTCAGTTATAATCCTCAATAAAAATGATTTAGATTTTCAGTAATTTTTTGTGTTAAAAATCATTTTGTCTTCTCTCTGAAATAAATACTTCAAGATAGAATTGTGTTCTATATCAAGGTATGCTCAACTTTATATGAAAATATCAAACTTGCTTTTTACCCTTCAGCCATAAACGAGGATTCTAATTGTGCTGCACCTGGTCCAAAACTTGGTGCTATTAGTGTTCTCCATTCCACTTTTCCGGTGGATATGCAGTGGTATATCCTTGTGGTTTTAATTTTGATTTTTCAAAGGAAAAATGAAACTGAGGATTTCCCCCTTGGGCTTCAAAGTCATGTGTGTATCTTCTTTTCCCATAATTAAAGATTTTATTATTATTATTATTATTATTATTATTATTATTATTGAATTATAATCACTATGAATTTTCAAACGTGGCACTTAAGAAATCATACATGTTTTTGAACTATCTTTCTCTTACCGTCTTAGTTACTTTCCTGTTATTGGGGTAAAACACTCTGGAACAAGCAATGTAAAGAAGAAGGAATTTATTTTGGCTCATATTTTCAGAGTATAATTCATTGTGATGGGGGGAGTCATGGCGAGAGGAAGTTGAGGCGGCTAGTCACATTGTGATCATGGTCAGGAAGCAGGTGAAGGTCTGCTCTCTGTTTACTTCTCTCTCTCTCTCTCTCTCTCTCTCTCTCTCTCTCTCTTTCTTTTGAAGCCAGGGAATACTGCTCAGAGTAGGTGTGGGTCTACCTCTCTCAGTGGATCTATTCAAAATAATCTCCTCGGTATGTCCATAGGCCTATCTTCTGGCTGGTTATAGGAGCTCATTAAATGTGATACTTAGTAATTTTGGAAAATCACAAATTTTTGCTCTTTTTTAATGCCCAGTTTTTTTTTATATAACTTATTCTTGTACTGTAAGAGTTATTTGCCAAGATGAAGGTTATACAAATCTCCTTTTACACTCTCTTCTAGTGTTATAGTTTTAACATTTGCACTTACTAGGACACGTTTGTCACTAGCTTTTGCTTATAGTGTGAGCCTTTAGGTGAAGATTCCTATTTTTATTTTGCAAATGGATATGAAAATGTCAACACAGTCTATTGAAAATTTATGTTGACACTTTTATATCTATTTGATCCAGTTATAGTCTGGCCTCTGATATACTGGATATAACCATATCTTGTGCTAGTTATAGTCTCATTGCCTGGCATTTCTTGCTTATAAAGGAGTTCTTTATCTTAATTGGTATGAAAAAGCCAAATTCTATAATGGTATCTCTTATCACCAAATACGATCTTCAAAGAAAGAATAGTAAGAACTTCTCAATGATAGATAGCTACCCTTTCATCAGTTTATGTAAATGGATTTTGTTAGTAATGGACACCCCAGATCTTATGGCACAGCACCGTTTGATGGATTCTCAAGTCTTACAAAATATAGACACTTCAAAATACATATTTCTGTAAAGTTTTAAATCTGTTTATATTTCATCATTTATGGAAATCTAGACAATTCAACTTTTTCTTAAAACTTTTTTTTTTTACAGATTTTTAAAAATTTCTTTATGAGTACACTTTAGCTGTTTTCAGACACACCAGAAGAGGGCATCAGATCGGATCAGATCTCATGACAGATGGCTGTGAGCCACCATGTGGTTGCTGGGAATTGAACTCAGAACCTCTGGAAGAACAGTCAGTGCTCTTAACCGCTGAGCCATTGCTCCAGCCCAATCCAACTCTGTGTAACATGATTATACCTTTGTCTGAATTTTCCTGGAGCCACCATTAACTACAAATTGACTCTACCATCTAGGACTTTCCATAATCCTAAGGCCATCTCCTAAGTCAGTGTTCCAAAGCCAATTAACACTCAATAAATTTAATTATATAATTCAGATTTTTTTTGATCAAGCATCCTCAGAATCCAGACAATAGGTTCTTACTGGTATGTGCTGACTTAAAAAAATTTTTTTTGCATGCTGATTTATCATTGCACATATTTCATTTGGATCGGGTCCACCTTCAAACCTTTATCAGGCCAAATTTGCCATCCAGATACTACTTAATCCTATGTATTTGTGAACTAGCATAGACAAAATGGGAGATGATTTCTGCAAGTTGTCTTATATGAGTGATGTTCTGAGTCTGAGAAGGGAAGGAGAGTGAATGCTTGCATGTTCTGAGTTAAGAGTAGTGTGGGAAAACACACTATTCAGGGGCATCTACCAAGTTGTTCCCATGTTATAAGTCTAGGTTCCAAGTTTCCCCAGGTGAGCTCTACTAATTGTGTCATAGCCAACTCTTCTCCGTTGGACATTTGGTTTCCTTCAAAGTAATAGGCTCCATCACTGATTTCTGAGTCTGGATTTTTGCTTATTTTTTCTCTCTCACAAGGAAATAAGGAATAAGTGCCATTTTACAATATTAAGGAGACAGTATAGATTTTACAGTTAATGACAGCTTTTGTAAATTACTCTCTAGTTTGTAATAACTCCTCATAGAGTCAATATGATTGAATAAGTGACAGCTAGTCCCACTAATTTTGTTCATAATGTAGAACACCAGGGCACTACTGCTCACAGTTATAGTTCCTGGAGTTTGGGCCATCATTACAGTCAGCTAGGGGCCATCTACATCATATAAATGACCAGGGATGGGTCAGGGCATCAGTGATCCAGTTCCCAAAACTCCATTTTGCTGCTTGCTTTCTTGAACTATTGGTTTGTCCTCATTAGCTGAATTCTGTGGGAGCAGATGGTAAATAAGAATTATGGAAAATTGAAATGGAGTCTAGCACCTGTAAAAGAAATAGTAAGAAACAAAATTGGGTAATTGGAAATAGGGTTATGATATAAACTTTGTGAAATGTATTAGGCCAGTCAGGACTCTGAAACTAAGATTGTTTGATCAGAAGAGTGTCATATTTTAAGTAAGTTGTCATTTACTACACTGCCATTTTTATTCATCATGCGATGAGAATGACTTTGGAGCAAATGCCTAGGCAAACATGAAGAAGTTGACAAGTGTAGGTTGGTAGCTAACTGTCTACTTTGAGTCATTGCAAAACATTTTTTCTTGAAATAGGATATGGATTCACACCCCAGGGCCTTCTGTGCCTTGTGGTTTAGTGTCTATGGAGTGTACTTTTTTTTGTTGTTATTGTTTTGTTTTGTTTTTCCAGACAGGGTTTCTCTGTGTAGCCCTGGTTGTCCTCGAGCTCACTCTGTAGACCAGGCTGGCCTCGAACTCAGAAATCCACCTGCCTCTGGCTCCCGAGTGCTGGGATTAAAGGCATGCGCCACCACGCCCGGCTTGGAATGTACTTGTATTATGGCTTTATGAAATTCTAATTCTTGCCTTTAATCCAAGAACTCAAGATGCAGAGGCCGGATAATCTCTGAGGACCTCTGAGGATCTCTGAGGCCACCCTGGTCTACGGAGTGAGTTCTAGGATAGCCAGGTCTACACAGAGAAACCCTGTCTTGAAACACAAAAACAAAAACAACAAAAATTTTCTAAATTCATTAGTTCTTCTCATTGGAGCAACAGTAAGACAGTTTATTGTGTCCAACAATAACCATGATTAATATTAACACAACCTAGAACAATTTACAAAAGGGCAGAGCTTTAGGCCTAACTTGAAGATTTTATGCATGAAGCAAGCTCTATTTTCTTTTAAAAATGTAAATAAAACCATGTCATTCCCCTAGTGGAGAACATAATGCTGAGAGGCCCTTAGGTTTATTTATGGCATTGTCTTTGAATTCACATGTTACCGTGAATTGTATCTGTTCAGTTTTATCACTTTGTCTTCTCAGGGCTGGAGTGACTGCCAGCTTCTGTCCAATACTTTCTCCTCTCTTCTTTCTGACTTTACAAAGTATCATAGCTGTTGCTATTGTTGTGATTTGAGGAAGATTTAATAATATTCTGTCATGTCTCACTTGGAAAACCTTTGAGGTAAGGGAACAGAAGTCACTCAACTCTTCCCAGAACCCATCATGGGACTTCCTCCTGGCTACTTGAGCAGATATCCCTGAACACTTTGTCTCTCCCTCCTATTCTCGTGTTAAAAAAGAACTTATTTATCTTTGTCATATATATATATATATATATATATATATATATATTTTTTTTTTTTTTTTTTTTTAAATAGGATTTTAAGTTTTGAAACTCTCGTTTTATATCATCACTTTTGAGGCAGCTATGATTGTTTTCTGGAAAAAATTAAAAGTAATCTCACTAACAATTTAATTCATATATTTCTTTTACTCAAACTGAGGATTTCTGAACCTTTGCATCAATGGCATCTTTGTGAATAAACAGAGGGCCACGTAGGGCAATGGGCTTGAGTCTGAATCTGGGCAGCAGAATCAATGCATATTATAGTGTTTTGTTTTTCCCCCTTGCATACGGTTGTTTTCCAAGGCAATAAAAATAATGACTCCATAGCCAGGGGCAGAGTTTGACACTAGAACAAGAATCATAAATACAGGCTGGAATTTTGAAAGGGGAGCTGAAAATATTAATGGAACGGAATGAGAAGATGCATGTACACATGTGTGTCATCAACTTCTAATTCTGAGCCTGGACTTTAAAAGTTCTCATTAGAGAGTACACATTTNGAGAAAGTACCCAAGGAGCTGAAGGGGTCTTCAACCCTATAGGTGGAAGAATAACCATGAACTAACTAGTACCCCCTGGGCTCACGTCTCTAGCTGCATATATAGAAGAGGATGGCCTAGTTGGCCATCAGTGGGAAGAGAGGCCCCATGGTTATGCAGACTTTATATGCCCCAATACAGGGGAACGCAGGGGCCAAGGAGTGGGAGTGGGTGGGTAGGGGAGCAGGGCCGGAAGGGGGGAGGATATAGGGAACTAGCTGGATAACACTTGAAATGTAAATGAAGAAAATATCTAATAAAAGTAGTTAAAAAAAAAAAAAAAAGAATAGAACAGGCTTATAGACACCTCCAGTCTAAAGATAAAAGGTGTGCTAGTTTCTTTTTTTATTTTAGTAAAATAAAATGTAAATTTGGGGCCAAGGTGGCACAGCTTTCTCCTTGAATGCTTCCTCATTCATTGTTTTCCAATGGGAGTATTTTATTCTGTGTATAGGGAACAGGAGGCAGGGCATTACCTGTAATACTGCCAGCATATTTTTAAAAAAGTATTGATTCTGATTTGCTAGGACCTATGAGGTATTTTATGAGTTATTTTATCATTGAACAGAGGACTGTAGGCATGCATAACCTCGAGAAAGATGTATGTTCATAATTTTACATGGTCATAGGATATTTCTATGGTCCAGTTTAAATCTTGCGTTGAAAAATTCAACAATGAATAGCTTTTATGCCTGGTGTTTAGAGTGATAATTGATTTCATGTAAAGTAGTTGTATACAAGAAGTAGGTGTTTTTAATGTGCATGAGTAAAATAGTTAAAACAATAGAACTATTTATTTAATTTCTATTTTTTTAAAAATATTTTTGAATTGTAGACACAGCCCACTTAAGTGTGAACTATTTCTAACCAATATTTCTTAAACATTTTAAAAATTGTTACTTAGGGATGAAAAAGGCTATCAGAAACATCAAACTTTTAATGCCTGGAGGTGCTTACATCATGAGAGCTCTATCCTCATGTATAGATAAATCTGCCTCTCAGTAGAGTCAGAGCGGTCCCTTTCTCCTGCTAATGCTTTTTCTTCTGCTTTTCTAGTATAATGGTGCAGATATGAAGAGAGCTTCAATGTCTGTAGTGAATATTCAAGTTTTAGAATCTATGGCATTATAATAAAACATATTTTTTTCCAGAAAATCGCCTATGTCTAGTAATGAAGTAGACTTTGTTCTCAGACATGTAAGAAAATAAAAAAAGATAGCATTTTATGACGACAACAGGTAGAATTTTATGATTAACAGTGTGTGACATGGTTAAAATTTTGAAGTAAAGATTTATTGTTAATTAATATCTTCCTTGATAACAGTTAATACTACCTCTTAATTTTACTTAATATTTGGTACCAGTATGCGTACTAAAATTAACTTGAATTGTACTAAGAAAATCATGTTGGATTTGTCGTCATGTTGCTTATCATTTCAAATGTTGTCTCATAAAGTAGACTATGTTTTATGATTTGTAAGTTGTTTTTTCTTTGTGTAAGATTGATTGTACGATTCAATTTACACAAAACATATTGTATTCATTCAGGAATATTTTCTAATCTCCTTTTCTGCTTAGTAAGATGTCTCTGTAAATATTTATGAGTTTGCCCTTTAAAAGCAAACAAAAAAGAACTTTTAAAATTCAAAGCAAAACACAACAAAAGAAACAAATTAGGAAAGTATTTTTTTTTTCTTGGCAAGAGATTTCTTTGTGAATTCTTGGCTTAGGGAGCTATTGAAAATTGCAACATTTTCTTCTTCTGGAGCAAGGGTTTCCCTCTTCCTTCCTCCAATGTCCTTCTGGGTATGGGATCTGATCTCTCTCTCTCTCTCTCTCTCTCTCTCTCTCTCTCTTTGTACAATGATGACAGGACATCTTTATGTTGATCAACTAATACGCCCAAACAGACAACAACATAAAAACTATTCCTACGCAAGCAGTAGCAGTTTTGCGTGTGTACAGTTCACTTCCAAGGCTGTAAATCTAATTGACTTTTTTGGTATACTCAAATTTCTCAAATTTTTACTTTGTCTTAGTTATGATACTCCTGACAGTACTACTACAAACATGTTACAAGGAATGTCTAGTTCGACAATTTTGGAAGCATGACAAAATTAGCTCAGCTATTCAAAATTTTATTTCTAATTCTCCATGGGCTTGATATCCACAAATGGCCTTATGCATGATCTTATAGTATCTTGCTAGCTTTAAACAAAAGCTAATGAATATTTCTGCTGAAGAAATGTGTTATCTTTACATATCTATCACACTTAGGAATTACTTGTGGTTTTATTGACACGTCATGTTTAGTTGCTACGGTTTGAATGTGTTGTATCAAAGACCAGATGTTGATATATTAACATCCAGTGTGGTTTCTTGAGAGGTAGAGCCTAATGGAAGGTTCATGAGAGCTCTATCCTCATGAGTAGATACATCTGCCACTGTGTAAGTGCCAATTGTCAGGAGAGTGGACAAGTAATCATAAGAGCAGTCTGACCTTCTTTGTCTCTTCCTTCTGTTCATGTTTTCTCCTCTACTTCTCTGGTTCTCCCCAGTAGCTAAATGGGCACTGTGTTGTTGAGCTTCCTAGTTTCCAGAACGATGAGCTTACATAAACTCCTTTTCTTTATAAATAATTTTGTCTGGGTATTTTTTAGGTAGCAGTTTTGGTCCTTTGAAGTTATAAGTAGAAAGGGCTTGATCTGGATAAGGATTAAAGAGGGATGAGTTCATAAAGTATCCTGTTGAGTTACATTAGTTAGCACAGAAGACTAGGGGCCACAGTGATGCTGTTGGTACAATAAGACCTGAGTTTTCAGAATGGGAAACAGAAGTTTTATGATGTCTAAGGATGAATATGCATGTCTCTAATGTTTTTGGGCTGTTTCCAACTCCATAAAATTCTATGGAAATAGAATTACTGAACATTAAAACACCTTTAGAAAGAAGACTTTTTAAAAGTGACATCTTGGAATCATTTTTCCTGAAATTCTCAGATGATGTGTAAACTTTTACTTACTGATAATACTATGTAGAAATTAGGTACTACTGTAATCATTTTGTACAGTTTTAGTCTTCTGGTATACAAACATAATGCATAGTTACACGACACACACACACACACACACACACAAATAAGGACACGCCTGCTTCCATATTGAGAAGTTTTTTTTTTTTTTTTTTTTTTTTTGGTTTTTTGAGACAGGGTTTCTCTGTGTAGCCCTGGCTGTCCTGGAACTCACTTTGTAGACCAGGCTGGCCTCGAACTCAGAAATCCGCCTGCCTCTGCCTTGTAGCTATGAGGGAAAGTTTAGCCAGAAGCATCTGGAAGAGTCCAAATTGAACTGGGCTAGTAAAATAAACTGGGCCATGAGAAGAGAGAGAGGGGAAGAGTGAGAGAGAAAGAGAGGGAAGAGGAGAGAAAGAAATGGATAAAGAGAGGAGCTAAGGGTGTAAAAGAGGGGCACCAAGGGAGGTGAAGAAGCAAGAGGCCAAGACAGAGCATGACCAACATGGCGGGATTATACAGGAATCACAAGACAGAGCATGACCAAAATGGCTGGATTATACAGGAATCACAAGCTGGTAGAAGGGAAAGCTAGTCCCAGGGCTAGAGAGGTTTAGGGTAGGGGGAGGGTAAGGAGTGCTGGGAGGAGTCACAGGTACTGAGCCTTGTCTTGGGTTTTTTTGTGACCTGAAACAACACACACACACACCTCTTACTGCAGTATCCCAACTTCCCACATTCTGTTGTGCTTTGGGACCTTTGATGACACTCCTGTTTGATATACTGAAATTTCCCTTGTATTAATGGACTGAAAAACTGTGGGCTTGTTATCACAGTCTTATTGCTTCAATGCCTTTGTATCTTCCCACTTTCCCTCACAGGCACACTCAGCACAGTGGCTTGGGAATGGGTGCTTCTTCACAAAATCCCCTGCCTCTTCTACTCCTCGCCCCCATCTTTTTCGTGATTTATTTGTCTGTGTTGATGGAGTGGCTTTAGAGGGACAGTTTCTTCTTGTAGGGTGTGCTTGTCAGTAGAATCTTCAATTCCCCAGCAGCTTGTAATTGTTTTTGCCTTTTCTATCCTATGTATTTGGGTTAATGCTAAGGGACAATGGTAACCCTAGCTCCACTAATGAGAGACTCAACTTTGAAACTCTGTTATATTTATTTACTTGGTGGTATCAGACTGGCCTCACGACTCAGGTACTTCTCCTCACCTTAAGAGAAAACTGACAAGGTTCAAGACAACCTGACTCTCTTTCTGGGGCTTCCAGATATGGAGTTACACCAGCCACCTATATCTAGCAGCACTGGGTAAGACAGTACCTTTCTTCTAGTCGTGATTATACCTGTTCTAATGCCTGTGATTGATGTTGGAGCAGGTGTCAATTGGCATTTCCTCCCATGGAACCCTCAGAGATGTAAGCACCAGGGGAAGACAGTGAATTTCTGTTAGGAATTAATCACTTTAAGCAAAACACAGGAAGATAATTAAGTATACTTTCCACTGTCTTCTAGCACCTCCCTTTCTCTGCTGCCCCCACTTTCCTCTACATCCCCCGCCTTTCTCTGCTCCTCTCCATCTCACAGATTATTGTTTTTATTTCAAACCGAACATCCCAGAACTCTTCAATTTTTGTCCTGATTCCCTGTTGAGTTCTGCTTTTGCCAGATTTCTGTAAGGTAGACAAGGATCAGCTCTAAATGAATAAGATCTATAAAATTGATCTCAGATTTTTTCTATTGCCTCTTTTAAGCCAAATTACTCCAGGGAGAGCTATCTAAACTTAGAGTCACAGAGAGTTATTGAGATATGGAAAATATTACTAAATTTCTGTGTCAGAAGTGTCACTGATGATGTAGGATTTATGAATGATGCAAGTATCTTCAATAATTTTTATGTTCCTTTCTTCCCCTGAGTAAAATCTTTAGACATGATGGAATGAGAGAAATATTAAAGTCTACAGGAACTTGATCCCAGTAGAGAGAATTTTTTTTCATGAAGTAGAAATAAATGGGATTTTCTGTATGGGGTTTTCATTTATTTCTTTATTAAGTTATCATGACAGAAGGACAAAGAAATGAAAGTTGTGTGACTTGAGGGTAGGATCATAAACCTGGCTACAAATGAAGATGTTCTATAGAAGAATAAAGTAGCGCAGAGCACAGTCAAGCAGCCCACTGAGCACTGTTATGAATGCTGATACTCAAGAGCACTAAGAAGTCAGTATTAGTAGGTGGAACAGGAAGGAATTAAGGTAGGTCTTGATCCACAGGCAAGATGTAGGACAGCCCCAAACTTTGAATCTGTAACTCCTTCCATGGGTAGTTTGCTCCCTATTCTAAGGAGGAATGAAGTTTCCACATGTTGGTCTTCCTTCTTCTTGATTTTCTTGTGTTTTGCAAAGAGCTAAGATGAAAGGATGGACCATTCAGAGACTACCCCACCCGGGGATCCATCCCATAATCAGCCACCAAACCCACTATTGCATATGCCAGCACGATTTTGCTGAAAGAACCCTGATATAGCTGTCTCGTGTGAGGCTATGCCAGTGCCTGGCAAATATAGAAGTGGATGCTCACAGTCATCTATAGGATGGAACACAGGGCCCCCAATGAAGGAGCTAGAGAAAGTACCCCAGGAGCTGAAGGGGTCTGCAACCTTATAGGTGGAACAACAATATGAACTAACCAGTACCCCCAGAGCTCGTGACTCTAGCTGCATATATAGCAGAAGATGGCCTAGTCAGCCATCATTGTGAAGAGAGGTCCCTAGGTCTTGCAAACTTTATATGCCCCAGAACAGGGGAACGCCAGGGCCAAGAAGTGGGAGTGGTAGGTAGGGGAGCAGGGCAGGGGGAGGGTATAGGGAACTTTCAGGATAGTATTTTAAATGTAAATAAAGAAAATACCTAATAAAAAATGAAAGTTAATTAACACTATAATGTTTAGAAAATATGTTCATGCATGTGTTCAGTTCTGACTTCCATCTTCTGAGAAAAGTAGACACAAATAAACTCATTATTTTAATTAAAATATGTAGGAAGGCCAGTTCAAGATCCTTAATTTGATAGGAAGTCAGCCAACAAGGGTTACTCTTGGGAAAGAAGGCATAAGTAATGATAATGACAATCTAGAGTGACAAGCATCATAGACAAGGTCTCCTCAGAAGGCAAATGAAAGAGAATGATCTAGGATGAGACACACAGTCTCAGTTCTCTCCAAATGGCCTCTTAACCCTAAAGGTGAGGCCAAGTCTGAGCTGGACTGTGGGGAAATCCAAAGAGGAGTGGTGGAGAAACAGCAGGCAAACAAGGCTGGTAATGAGGAGATGAAATGACTTTTTCTTCTCTTTGCTTTCAGTTTCACAGAATATAATTTCAAAATTAAAGGGTTCACATTTGACTGTTGGCTATTATCTCCTTTTCACTTATTCAGGAGGAAACAATGTAGGGACCCCTGGGTCTCTACCAGAGAGTGCTAGAGGACAGTGGAGAGGCAGTACTTTGAGATGATCAGTCTGATAGAAGGACCACTGTACCAATTCAGGTAGAAAAGCAGCTGCATGTGTTCTGGTCTAGTTGTTACTACACTGGGCTGAGGATGTACCCACTGTGTGAGTGCTCAGTGATCATGTCCTTAGAGACCATTGGGTTTATTTACTGTTGCTTTTCTCTTTAGTTAGTAAATTATTATGACTTTGTAAGTTAAAATATTTCCCAGGGCTTAGCGATGCTGCCATTTCTGTAGGCCAGCAGCTCTTCAGCCAGAGTGAAAGTTTCTGCCCCTTTCTTTGTTGTTACATAACTACTTTGATCACATTCATTTAGCATAACATTCCCGTGTGAGTTTTATTCATCTACATAAAACAATCAGAAAACTAGTCAGGTATTAAAGCTACCACAATATGCTTCTGTTCCTGGTAACCGTTCTTGCCATCTGCAGCCATGATGGACTCATATCACCCTGGAACTGCCAGCCCAAAATAAGTTCTTTCTTCTATAAGTTGCCTTAGTTTTGGTGTTTTATTGCAGCGACGGAACATTAACTAACTTACCATGTTTTACATTAGTATCCTCCAAATGATCCCAGAGTGGTTTCTCCACGATTGAAGTTGGTTTTGGAATGAAGTTATGAAGAGAATTTGACAAATGCTCCAGACTCAATGCTGTTACTGTAAGCAGGGTGGTGGAGTTTGATGGTTTTTTATTTTATTAATTTATTTTTTATTTTCTAAGTTTTTGGAATTGGCAACTGTTCCCCATGGATTCCATGGTCTGTTATTCATTCAAAGACCTTAAATTCAACAACATTCCCAATATGGTGGTTTATTATCTGTCTGATTTTATTTAGAAAAATGATTTTTCCCAATGGGGCTAATAATGGATTCAAAATGTGTTCTTGATAGCAGTTAGCATCTTATGCTGCACTACCTGATCTGTCTCTGGGGCATTTACTAATGAATGCATGTATGTGAAATATCAATCAATTACTTGTTTATCTCACTATTTACTTTAAATAGCTGGGTTATCATTAGGTCAATAAAACAATTCTTTTGACTTAAGCATTGTAATATTAGTTCAAAAATTGAGTCGAAGCAACTTGATACAGAATCTCCTTAGACCAGAAGTGTTTTCTAGAATATTCCCTACTGAAAATAATATAACCACCTTAGTCTGTTGAATGCACACCATATGTCAGGATTAAACTAATTGTTTTGCAAAATAATTACTTTGTCTGAATCTTTTGATACTCCTATGAGTAAGTTACTATTAACACCACATTTTGTTGTTGTTTCACTTTTGTGCATAGCTTTTTCTTTTGTCTTTCTTTTAATTGAAAATTCATGTAATATATTCTGATCACAGTTCCTTCTCCCAGATCCTCTGCTCCTCTTTATCCATCCAACAACTCCAGGTCTCCTTTCTATCTATCATTAGAAAACAAAGAAACAAATCAAAAAGTAAAAAAAAAAATCAGAATAAAAAAAACAACCATAGCAGAAAAAGCACAACACGCACACTCACTCTCACCACACACTGTAATCCATAAAAGCAAAAATTTGAAAACTATAATATATATATATATATATATATATAATGTGTGTGTGTGTATATGCCAAATATCAGTAAGATTAAAAACAAACAAAAAGCTGAAAGCAAGGCAATATGAGACGAAAGACAAATCTACAAAACTTCTCGGAGTTCCTTTTTTGTTGGCCATCTACTGTCAGGCATGGCTCTTATCCTTAAGTATGGTTTGTATATCCCATGAGACTCTCCTGGAGAAAACCGTTATTTTCCTTTGTAAGCAGTTGTGAGTTGGAGATAGCCTTTTGGTTGGGGGTGTTAAGTCTTAATACTACAGCAAAAAATGAGGCTTCAACGATGTGTCCTGACCTACTAAGTCACTCATCTGAAATCCAATCTCTTGTAACTCCAGAAATCTAGGTTCTTAGCCAGGAAGTCTGCTCCATACGCTCTACTCTTGTTGTTATTATTATGTTTTAAAAACTATCTCTATCATTTGATTGCTAGAGCATGCATATTACTTTTCTATTCCTCCTTTAGCCAATAACCATCAATCAGTGTCTTAAGCAATATTCATGTACCACTCGTGGGAGTCCGACATGGGCTTGGTGGGCTAACCTCAACCTCATGGGATCCTTTCCCTTCTGGAGGTTGTAGGAAAGATTCTATTTCTTCCATTGGCTAGCTTCTACAGGCCAGTCACACTATGAAGCAAATGGTTCGCTATTTCCTCTTCAGAGCTACTGGTGTCAAGTCCCTCTGACCAACCTTCTCTGGCTGTATCTTCTTCTGACTACAGTCTGCAAAGGTTTAAGGATATTTGCAAATAGGTTATGGACAAATGAATAATCCAAAATCTTCCTAGTTCAACATTCTTGAATCTCTGTAGCATTTAGGGTATGCATCTATGTGTACAATTTTGGTACTTGCTGTATTCTAGGAACTTATTTCTGCACATAATACTTCAACAAACATTGAATCATACTGCAGCCAAAGCAAAGGGGAGAACAAAGACTAATGAACCCCCATTAACTCCAATGTCATCTTCAGGATTACAGTTTCCTTAGCACCGATGCTCTTGGGAAGTATTCATTTTTTTGTGTGTGTGCCAATAGTGGATAGATCATAATTTGGTTATTTGACCAGTTGAAGAACATTTGGAATCATTCTTTCCAATAAAGCATCCGACTATTATGAAAAAGAGTATTGCAAACATTGTCATGTAACTTGTTAGTACACCATTTTCTCTTTCTTTTCAATAAATAAGTATATAGTGATGGAATTGTTCAGCCATATGGCAAGTTTATTTTGAATTTGTGAGAAGCAGCTGTTTTCACAAATGTCTTCATTATTTTGCACTCTCCCTACCATGTCTGTTTGCTTCAGTTGTATCTCCACCAACTGTCAGCAGCATCCCTGGTAGCTTTCAGGGTTGTCAGACCAACTTTGTAGCTATTTTAAGGGCACCTGACTGTAATTTTGATGAGTAATTATAGTAGTTATTATTTCATGCATTTATGTATCTCTGATGGATCTTTAATATTTTGTCTATTTCCATGTGTAATCCTTCTTCAATAGAAAGAATTCTCCAGATAGTATAGATACAAGTTAATTGTCAGGTAGATATGCTGCAAATGTTGCTCCTTAGCTTGGACCTTTCTTTTCACATTTGAGCTGGATATTTAAATAGCAGATCTTAAGTTTTTCTGTTTAGCTTATCCACTTTATTTTATAGTCTGTATTATATCTTAGTTTAAGCAACTTTTCTCAGACCAAGGTCAATAGGTATTTTTCTATGTATTCAAATAAAAATCTGACTGTTAAATCATTTTCAGGTGTATGATACATTTCAAGGTTTCTTTTTAAAAGAATAGTTTTTAAAAATGTATATGTGTATATGGGTATATGTATATGTACATGTGTAGGGATGTGTATCAATGTGTGTGTGTGTTTGTGTGTGTACATGTGTGTATGTGTGTGTGTATGCATGCGTGAATGCAGATGGCTATAGAACCTAACTCAGGTCCTCTGGAAGATCAGTGTGGATTACTTAACTACTAAGCATTTTTAAAGCCTCACTTTGAATTTTCTATACATACTGAGATAGGAGCATTCCTCAATTCTTTTCCCTCTCTTTTTGTATTCAAACACACATGGCTTTCTCTCTTTTTATGGTTATGCAACTGTTTGAAAGAATTCTTTGAAAGAATCATCTTTTAAATTTTGCATTGCCTTCATGATTTTGTTTTAAAAACAAGCAGTCATATCTATGACTCTGTTTCTCAGTGTGGATCCTTAGTGGGTTTGTTTGTTTGTTTGTTTGTTTATTCCTTTCTCTAATTTTGTTTACTTGATGAGTACTCAGCTGCATATACATCTTCATACCAGATGAGGGCGTCAGATCCCAATTATAGATGGTTGGGAACCACCTTGTGGTTGCTAGGAATTGAACTCAGGACTTCTGCAAGAGCAGACAGTGCTCTTAACTGTTGTGCCACCTCTCCAGCCCCTAGTGGATTCTTTTTTGAATATGGCTCAGGTGAAATGTATTTTCTTGCCCTTTGCTTTGGTCTTGTATGTATGACAAGAGGGGAAGGCAGCATTATTCCATCCTCCCCGCTCCTTTTTTTTCTTTCAAAACAATTACTTTTACTTATTTGTTTTAGCTGTATTAATAGCTAATTTGTTTTACGAACCTATTCAGAGATTTACAAAATCTACCTTCTAGTATGACCTGCCTTCAAGACCTCAGATAATATTTCATGCAGGATCTGGGGGACCCAAATACAACACATATCTTAGGAATGTTGAATGTTGTATTTCTCTCTATATTTGGGGGCTTGGACTGAAATACCATTAAGTTACTAAGTATCATTTTTAGTCTTTCAAGGCATGTTTCAACACTTGCCAAAGTGTGTGTAAAATACCTTTCAATTTAGGGTTAATTTAGCTCCATCAGAAAATATTAATCACTTTCTTTATCATATCATAGTCTGTGTGTACTTCTTTGGAGATATATTTCTATTGATTTCAGATTTACAAATCTCATTTTCTGTTATTTAGACTTAAGTCTGTATAATGCACTCTTACCTTTAGGAAACATATTTTCTCTTTCTGAAATCTCCAATAATTACTTCAAAAATATATTTTCTACTCTTATGGACATTCCATTTTCTGATCTATTTGGTCCCTCTCTTCTCCTATTTCTTACACGTATTCATTATAATTATTCTGCAGCTCAAAGTGTTAACTATATTACTTCAAACACTTCTGTTTCTGGATCTTTATGTTCCTTTTCAACCAATTATTGGCTTATTATTTTTCATTTTTACTGATCCTTAGCATGTTTTATATTTTTTGTTTGTTATTTTTAGACAAGGACTCAGTAATATGGGTTGATCTTGAACATGCTGTGTAGGAAGGCTGGCCTTGGACTTCTGATACTCTTGCTACCTCCCAAATACTGGCATTGCAAGCATGTGCCTTCATACCTGTTTTTAATTGTGTAAGTAATGCTATATGTATGTTTAGGAGGTCTGCTTATGTCTTCTTCTGAGAAGGCTAAATTTGTACTGACAGCAACAATTTTTATAGATTACCTTTGACTTGCTGAGGTGGTTTAAATTTTTGTTAGGGAAAGAAACTTTCAGGGAATACACCTTATATCATGACAGCTTGTTATTTTAAGCATGTTTGTGCACACACATATACATATACACACGTGTGGGCTTACTATTTAACTCAGGCTGCCTTAAACTCATGCTGTCCTGTCTCTTGTTTCTGAGTTCTAGGAGTACATGCATGATAGTGGTAAAGGTGTTTATTCAACATTATTAGATGAAGCATTTTTGAAATTCCAAATATCACAGGTTCCATATAAACTGTATGTGTGGCTCTATAGACTTGGACTCTGCTCTTCAGAGTGTCAGTGACTGTTTTTTCTAAATTTTGGTCTTGCATACATTTATACATGAATCTTGGAAGGTGATTAACATCCTTGAGGGGAAATTTCACTCCAACGGAAAGGTCTCCCTTGTGGCTTTTCCTCACTGAGATCTAACTATTTTGGTTTGAAGGATCTTTGGCGACTCTGTATTCTGCTTTCTGTTTCTGCTGTCCAGTGACATTCACTGTCTTTGCTTAGAGTCTCCTTCCCTGAGCCGGGCTNTGAATGTTTGAATGAGATATATGCCACATAGGCTCCTGTATCTGAACTCTTTGTCACCTGTTTGTAGGTCATTTTTGGGAAGGTTATGAAACCATTAAGAGGCAGAGCATTGATGGAGAAAGTACTAGAGGTAGGCCTTGAAGGGTTATTTCTCTCCCTCCCTCCCTCTGTCCCTTACTCTTTTCCTCTTGTTTTCCCCTTCTCCTCTCCATCTGCTTCTTGCAAATGAATGAAAAAAAAATTCCATCCAGCTTCCTGCTCCTGCCACCATTCCAGAACTTTCCTGGCATGATAGACTCTATTCCTAACAATAAGCTAAAAATACTGTTCCTTGTGCTTATAAATTTTTATCATAGAAACACACATGTGGCTAATATTGACTCATGTCCACTCTTGTCTCATTTCAGACCTCCATCCATTTCCACGGCCATATCCACTTTCAGTGTTACTCTTGCATGTATAAGTATTGGGTAGGGATATATGTTACAAATTATGCCTGTACCTGGACTAACTACCTAAAGCTATGCACTTGCTGGCATTCAGGAGGGTCTGTGAGGCATCAAATATGAGAAAATAAAAATACATCCATTTGTAATGGCACAGGAGTAGCAAAGCATATAGGAGACATACTAAATCAGTTAGAACCTTCTTAAAGGACATACATACTCTTCCCAAGATCATGTCATAGGCCTGGCTTCATACATTTTCCCACGATATTACATCACCATTATTATATAAAATATAGTAAACTGGGGCTAGACATATATTTTAGTTCACTTTTCTGTCATGTACAAATCTCTGGGTTCACTCCCCAGCACTCAGTGAGGCCCAAAATGAAAAAGAAATCTATTTTTTTACAGCTTTCAATGGAGAATGACAAACAAAGCAAAACCCAACAAAACAAAACAAAACAAAAAATCAAAACCACCCCCCCCCCTCCCCAAAGAAAACCAACCCAGCCCAGATGAGCCAGGCGACTCAGTACTAAGATTCCAAGGGATGGGAAGGGAGACACTCAGAAATGCATGTGTGCATGCACTGGAAGTGCCCACATTTTCAGCTTGCATCCAAGCTACTTGGACCTATGGAGCCACTCAAATCTTTATGCAGCTCTAACTACAATACTCCTTTCAGAAGACCTTTCAGAAATGTGTCCATCCACATCTCCTTTTTCATTTGATTTTTCTATTTTTTTCAGGGTGGGGGTTGTCTGTAATTCCAGATTGAAGGAGAAAAGTATTTATGAGAGATTACCTATCAGGCACCATATCACTGTAGACCCTGTGGTTGAAACTGTTAGCGGTGGTCAGAGGAACCTATCAGTACCTAAGATTTGATCTCTACAGTTGAAGCTTTGGTTAATTGTGTTTGTGTTTGTGTGAGTGTGTGTGTGTGTGTGTGTGTGTGTGTGTGTGTGTGTGTATGCATGCGAGCGTGTGTGCACATGCATGTGTAGGCCTGATTTCTCATTGTGATATATAGCAGCTATTGCCCTTGTTTGTACATATGTATATGTAATCCTCTGTCTCTATCTCTGTCTCTTTGTCTGTCTCTCTGAGGCTTAGAATGTGCTTCTACCTTGAGTTTTAAAAAATCATTATTGGTCTTATATGTGTGTATCTTCTAGAGAAATGAGACTTCATACTTGTTTATTTTTAATAAATCTCACCTTCAAGAATTATTGGTACAGGGAACCTATAAGAAGGATACTGATATCATAAACACATGACGAGAAGAGCCTGGTGCCTGCATTGGAGTGTTGTTGGATATGTGTTGGGCTCGAACGAGCCTTCTGGGCCTATCTGAGCTGTGGCTGTTTCTCCTATGCTGTGGTTCATGGAGAAGCCATGAGCACTCTGTGATGAAGGTGGGTGTTTTTCTGTTCCCCTTTATGGAAGCTGGGCTCCAGCCTGCCCAGTGCTGAGCCTGTAAGAGCCAAGTAAAATGAAGGCTGAAGAAAGATTAATAATGGTACTCCTAAGTCCATCACTAAGCAACATATACTGGTTTAATGGACATGCAAAAAATGTAAAGAGAAATGTTTTCTTTCTTTCTTTCTTTCTTTCTTTCTTTCTTTCTTTCTTTCTTTCTTTCTTTCTTTCTTTCTTTCAGACTGATGTGTGGGCATAAGACTGTGAGTAGAGGCCTCTTTACAGAACACCACAGATTTAAAAGTTTGACTTTATGGTTTCTGGCAGATTAATTGGAAATGCTGCAGCATTATTCATACATTTTTCATATCATTGAAATTTTAAGGGCCAAATTGCAGAAGGATGTGACAGTTGCCTCTTATTAAATGCAGACACTTTGCTAAGAGCTTTACCATGAGATCGGCCACACTTCCCCCCAAAAAGTGACAGTTCAGAAGGTGGAGAGAGTAATTCTGACTAGGGTATCCCATGTTGTTGGTTTGGCTGCTCTGATTAAAACCTTCTGTGAAGCAAGGGTCTTGCGTGATAGGCCCAGTCATGAATTAAGACGACGACAGTGTGTTGACCCACTAAACATAGAACCCAGCATGTCGTAAGGACAAGCAGATATGGTTACTTCACCACTTGAAACTGCATCTTCCATCCCTGTGCCACCAATGGGGGAAGATAGGCTTGCTTTAGCAGTGGCTTCTTTGGGGCACATATAAGTCCATCTATGGAAAGTTACAAAATCCCAGGAAATCCCACCTGTGAATGATTGTAGTGTTTAACCCTGAGGTTAGTTTCTCTAATGATCATTCCACGGAAAGCTGCCTTCCTCTGCCCATCTTTAGTGGTTAGTTTGTATAAGACTAGCTCAAAACCATAAACCCACAAAACCACAATTTCTCCCCAAAGACTGTATTGCCAGTGACATAGTGTGAAGGCAATAGGGTTAGCTGGTTAGCCTCAAAACTCAGACAAACTGAAAGTGGCCTCTAAACAGGATGTTAGAGGCCATGATAACCTTGGGGTCCTTTGAATGAGTTTTGTGCATGACATATGCAGCCAAATATATGACCAAAGTAGTCATTACTGAAAGAAGTATTATATTCATATCTATATTTTAGAAGTTCAAATACAGGCTCCGTTTAAGCATGAAGCCGGTTTAGTGAGCTGTTTGTAGGACAGTGTGGCTTTCTAATGATCACATGCTTGGCAAGTTTGATCAAGAGAAGTTTTTTCATTATCCTTAATTTTTTTTTGAAGCAGAGAGTTTTATACAAAGCTGTTTAATCTGTCCTTCACGGTTTTTCCAGCAGAAAGGTTGTTCAGATGTCTCCGGCAACTCAAACACCTGGGTAGCATAAATTTCCTAATAACAATTTTACTCTGTTAACTCTTTCATTTCTAAGATTAAAAGGCTTTTTTTTTTAAAGGCTGGTGACTGGCCATAAAATTTCAAATATTATATAGCTGTGAAAAATAATAAATGTATTCAGCATTAACATATGTAATGGTACAGAACAAAATTAAGTTGTTTTGGGGTTCCAGGTTACAAATTTCATTGTCAAATCATATATTTAGTTTATGACTTTGTCTCTCTATTTCTGAATTCTACATTCAAGTTCACTAATGATTTCCATATTGGGAATAATTTTTTGCATGGAAGAAAATAGGTTTCCCATTATAAAAGATCCATAAAAAATAAAAATTGAAACACAAGGAAGAGATATACCTAGGTTACCAATTATTCATATTTTCATTTTGTATATGATAAATCAAATATACGTGGAGTTAGAGTGGAATACAACTCTGGATAGTCTATTTATAATAGGCTCAAATGCTTTATAAGATGTTATTTAATATAGTTAATTGATTTAACTGTGTCATGATGAATATATACTCATTTTTAACTAAATTCACTTTTGAGTGTTAATACTGAAATAAAAATTATTGAATTGTGGCAAAGAAATTCAATAATAAAGGCATTTAGGAGTAACTTAAAGCAATTTCACTATTAGTTGTATATAAGGCACACACATGCACACACATGTGTATACATAAGTACATGCATATGTATATAACAAATACAGAGTGTATACTCTTTGTATGCTGTCTATGGTAAGATCTATGGTTCTACATACCCATTAGTTAATTAGCTGACCTCATAAATTCTCACCCCTCTCTTCTTTTAGACAAGTTTTTATGTAAGTCCAATCTAGTCTCATGGTAGCAGAGAATGACTTTGAACTTCTGATTCTCCAGTCTCTACCTCTTGAATGCTAGGGTTACTGGCTTGTATCACACTAGGTACTGGGAATCGAACACAGAGCTTCATGTTCCCCAGGCAAAACACTCTATAAGCCGAGCTACATCTCAAATTCAAATTTCAGAAACTTTAAATATCCATATATATATTTTTCAAAGGGTGGTTAATTTAAAAACAGAATATGGAGAGGTTCTTGATCCTCTGTATCGTTATGAGGTTGGCAGTTGTTAGTCAATGGGAGCACTAAATTTTTTTTGTTTGAGATAACATCCTTGGTCCAAGTCTATGGCTTGTACTTAAATATAAGTTTATAGTTCATAAAATGAAGGGCACCATCAGAATCAATATAATATTTGAAATACTCTTTGTATACAGCATCCTACTTTTAATATTAGTTTTTCTTTTTGTGATTAAATTTGAGGCCTTGACCCCGCCATCTTTCCTCTGAGCCCAGTGGACGCAGCTAGGGCCTGTCCTGTGCTTCACACACCCCAGGACTTTAAGATCCCATCGGGGTTACCCGTGAGTGGAGTGTAGAGGTGGTGTTGGGAGCAGTGGGTCAGCAGCTGCCCTCAGGGGCAGGATCTCTCCCAGCCAGAGCACCCCCTACCCCGCCATCTTTCCTCTGATCCCAGCAACTCCCAGGACTTTAAGATCACATCAGGAGCTCAGGGCTCGGGCCTCAGGCTCTGTGCACTCTCTTAGGCTTCTTCGGGACCCTCCAAGTTATCTGGGGACCTCAAGTCAGCAGGGGAACACAGCCTCTGTCCTAGCCCAATCTCCTGGAACCTGAGGCACCAGCAGCGAGATTGATAGTGGCCCAGGGCAGAAGAGCCCCTCCCTTCTGGTCTGGTAAGGCCCGCCCAGCACCTGCTCCGGTCTCAGGCAACAGGGGCTGTGCACTCTCCTAGGCTCTTTCGGGACTCCCCAAGCTATCTTGGGACCTGAGGTAAGCAGGGGAACACAGCCTCTGTTCCGGCCCAATCTCCTGGAACTTGAGACATCAGCCAGGAGATTGTAAAAGGCCCAGGGCAGAACAGCAGGTCTTTTCTGGTCTGCACCAACGCCAGGTCTCCTCGGGCAGAGATGGCAGGAGGCAAGCTTAAGAACAGAAGCAACAGAATCTAAGGGTACTTGGCATCACCAGATCCAAACTCACCCACCACATCAAGTCCTAGATACAACAGCACACCAGAAAAGCAGGACATAGATATAAAGTCACTGGTCATGATGATGATGGAGGACTATAAGAAGGAAATACAGGAAAAAACAGATAAACAACTAGAAGCATTTAAAGAGGAAAAACTTAGAGAGTTACAGGAAAACACAGATAAACTACTAGAAGCATTTAAAGAGGAAATACTTAGAGAGTTACAGGAAAACAATACCAAACAGGTGATGGAATTGAACAAAAACCATCCAGGACCTAAAAATGGAAGTAGAAACAATTAAGAAAAACCAAAAGGAGATAACCCTGGAGATAGAAACCATAGGAAAAAAAATCAGGAACCATAGATATGAGCATCAGCAACAGAATACAAGAGATAGAAGAGAGAATCTCAGGCACAGAAGATTCTATAGGGAGGACAGACAAGACAATCAAAGAAAATGCTAAATGCAAAAAGATTCTAACACAAAATATCCAGGAAATCCAGGACACAATGAGAAGACCAAACTTAAGGATAATAGGAGTAGATGAGAAAGAAGACTATCAAACTAAAGGGCCAGCAAATATCTTCAACAAAATAATAGAAGAAAACTTTCCATACCTAAAGAATGAGATGCCAATAAACATACAAGAAGCCTATAGAACTCCAAATAGGCTGGACCAGAAAAGAAATTCCTCCTGACACATAATAATCAGAACAACAAACGCACTAAATAAAGACAGAATATTAAAGGCAGCAAGGGAAAAAGGTCAAGTAACATATAAGGGCTGGCCTATCAGAATCACTCCAGACTTCTCACCAGAGACTATGAAAGCCAGAAGATCATGGACAGAGATTATACAGACACTAAGAGAACACAAATGCCAGCCCAGGCCACTATACCCAGCAAAACTCTCATTTACCATAGACAGAGAAACCAAAGTCTTCCACAACAAATTCAAATTCACACAATATCTTTCCACAAATCCAGCCCTTCAAAGGATAATAACAGAAAAACACCAATACAAGGACTGAAACTCTGCCCTAGAGAAAGCAAGAAAGTAATCCTTCAACAAACCTAAAAGAAGACAGCCACAAGAACAGAATCCCAACTCTAAAACCAAAAATGACAGGAAGCAACAATTACAGTTCCTTAATATCGCTTAATATCAATGGACTCAATTCTCTGATAAAAAGGCATAGACTATCAGACTGGCTACACAAACAGGACCTGACATTTTGTTGTCTACAAGAAACACACCTCAGGAAAAAAGACAGACACCACCTCAGAGTGAAAGGCTGGAAAACAATATTCCAAGCAAACGGCCCGAAGAAAAAAGCTGGGGTAGCCATTCTAATAACGAATGAAATAGACTTTCAACCCAAAATTATCAAAAGAGACAAAGAGGGGCATTTCATACTCATCAAAGGAAAATCTTCCAAGAGGAACTTTCAATTCTGAATATCTATGCTCCAAATGCAAGGGCAGCCACTTTCATTAAAGAAAATTTAGTAAAGCTTAAAACACACATTGCACCTCACACAATAATAGTGGAAGACTTCAACACCCCACTCTCATCAATGGACAGATCCTGGAAACAGAAACTAAACAGAGACTCAGTGGAACTAATGGAAGCTATGAAACAAATGGACTTAGATATCTACAGAATATTTCATCCTAAAACAAAAGGATATACCTTTTTCTCAGCACCTCATGGCACCTTCGCCAAAATTGATCACATAATTGGCCACAAAACAGCCCTCAACAGATTCAGAAATATTGAAATTGTCCCATGCAGCCTATCAGATCACGATGGACTAAGGCTGCTCTTCAATAACAACATAAGTAGCAGAACACCATCATTCACTTGGAAACTGAACAACACTCTACTCAATGATACTTTGGTCAAGGAAGGAATAAAGAAAGAAATTAAAGACTTTCTAGAGTTTAATGAAAATGAAGCCACAACATACNGAATTCAAGGCCCTTACCTAAACATGATAAAAGCAATCTACAGCAAACCAGTGGCCAACATCAAACTAAATGGAGAGAAACTGGAAGCAATCCCACTAAAATCAGGGACCAGACAAGGCTGCCCACTTTCTCCCTACCTATTCAATATAGTACTTGAAGTCCTAGCTAGAGCGATTCGACAACAAAAGGAGGTCAAGGGGATAAAAATTGGAAAGGAAGAACTCAAACTATCACTATTTGCAGATGATATGATAGTATATATAAGTGACTCCAAAAACTCCACCAGAGAACTCCTAAACCTAATAAACAGCTTTAGTGCAGTAGCTGGATATAGAATTAACTCAAACAAATCGATGGCCTTACTCTATACAAAGGATGAACTGGCTGAGAAAGAGATCAGGGAAACATCACCCTTCACAATAGTCACTAACAATATAAAATATCTTGGTGTGACTCTTACGAAGGAAGTGAAAGATTTGTATGACAAGAACTTCTTTTTTTTTTTTTTTTTTCTGTTGTTTTCTTTATTTTCCAGTAAAAGTATTCTAATGCACATTTTTGATATAATGTTTTTCCACATTTAACAGGCTAGAGTCAAGTACAAACATAATTCTAATCATCAAGATCCCAAAATATTTATAGGACGGTTGTTACGGTGATATTTACAATATTGTAGTTATTTGGCCTGAACCTGCAATATTCCCAAAGTATTGTCAACCTATATCTAATAATTAAGCACCATTGCTATTTGCTTATAATAATTCCTCAAAAATACATTTTCATTTTAGAGAAGCTTGGGGTCCATAGATGTTCATGTTCTGGGTTACACAGGATGATTGATCAAAGAAAAGAGGACCATTGCTTGACAATTTTTGACTTCTAAGCAACTCAGGGATCAGACTCCAAAGGACTAAACACTGACAGCTTCCTAGAAGCTCCTTTATTATTCCACAAAAGGCACCTTTAGAAAAGCAATTCTCGAATCCCAAAACTTCTTATCTGACCTATCTGTTGCCTTGAAAGAACTGATCACCTAAGCAGTTCTCAGCCATGGGAGACTCTCTGGCTTGTCAGGCATGTCTCTGGACTAAGTTATAAACAGGCTCTAAAAATCCTTCAAAAGAACAACCCCATAAAATCTCAGATAACAATCAATGACAAAGGGCTTCTTCAAAGTTTAGGTGCCATTACTCCAGATTTGTGCCAGAGACAATAGTTCTGCTAAAAGTCTGCTACACATACAAGTACTAAACAGATATATTGGTGTTCCTGTATGTGTCTGGCTTTCACACAGGTGCACCAACAATCAACATCTTATCAAGTGCTGAATTTGGTATAAGAGAAAAACCCATATTGTCATAGTACCCCTGGTCCATGGTTCACATTAGGGTTCAGTCTAAATAGTGAACATTCATTGGGTTTAAACAAATTTTTCTTTCTTTTTTTTTTTTTTTTTACTACTTTTATTAGATATTTTCTTACCAAATTTTTTGTATCCATTCCTCTGTTGAGGGACATCTGGGTTCTTTCCAGTTCCTGGCTATTATGAATAAGGCTGCTATGAACATAGTGGAACATGTGTCCTTGTTGCCAGATGGAATATCTTCTGGATATATGCCCAGTAGAGGTATTGCAGGATCTTCTGGTAGTACTATGTCCAATTTTCTGAGGAACCGCC
>LR749564.1:1881173-1923143 GCA_902729485.2 Mus minutoides | reverse complement strand
GAGCATTTTTTCAAGTGCTTCTCAGCCATTCGGTATTCCTCGGTTGAGAATTCTTTGTTTAACTCTGTGCCCCATTTTTTAATGGGGATATTTGATTTTCTGGTGTCCACCTTCTTGAGTTCTTTATATATATTGGATATCAGTCCCCTATCTGATTTAGGATTGGTAAAGATCCTTTCCCAGTCCGTTGGTGGCCCTTAACCATGAACTAACTAGTACCCCCTGGGCTCATGTCTGTAGCTGCATATATAGAAGAGGATGGCCTAGTTGGCCATCAGTGGGAAGAGAGGCCCCTTGGTCATGCAGACTTTATATGCCCCAATACAGGGGAATGCCAGGGCCAAGAAGTGGGAGCAGAAGGGTAGGGGAGCAGGGCCGGGAGGGGGGAGGGTATAGGGAACTTTCTGGATATCACTTGAAATGTAAATGAAGAAAATATCTAATAAAAGTTGAAAATAAAATTGAGGCCTTATGCTAAAGAATAGAAGATTAGAAACAATTAATATCAAGTGTCACTCTAGACTCAAATATACCCCCTAAAAATAAATATATTAGTCATTTTCCCATGAGATAAATTCCCATGGGATAAATGTATTAATTATTTTTTGAAAATTCTTTTCTTTCTTTCTTTCTTTCTTTCTTTCTTTCTTTCTTTCTTTCTTTCTTTCTTTCTTTCTTTCTTTCTTTCTTTCTTTCTTTCCCTTATTCTTTTTTGAATATTTTCTTTATTTACATTTCAAATATTTTTCCTTTTTCAGGTCTCCCATTTGGAAACCCCCTATCTCATCATCCTTCCCCCTGCTTTTATGAGGTTGCTCCCTCACCCACCCACCCACCCACTCCCATCTTCCCTCCCTGGCATTCCCCTACACTGGGGCATCTAGCCTTCACAGGACCAAGGGCCTCTCCTTTCATAGATGCCTGACGAGGCTATCCTCTGCTACCTATGCAGCTGGAGCCATGGGTCTCTCCATGTGCACTCTGGTTGTTGGTTTAGTTCCTGGGAGCTCTGGCGGAGGGTGGGTCTAGTTGGTTGATATTTTTCTTCCTATGGGGTTACAAACCCCTTCAGCTCCTTCAGTCCTTTCTCCAACTCCTCCATTGAGGACCCCGTGCTCAGTCCAATGGTGGACTGCGAGCATCCACCTCTGGCAGAGCCTCTCAGGAGACAGCTATATGAGGTTCCTGTCAGCAAGAACTTCCTGGCATTTTTAGATCCTAGACGGTTTTGTTCAGTTTCTTTACTTGTTTGGTTGTGTTTTCCTGTAATTCTTTAAGGGATTTTTGTGTTTCCTCTTTAAGGGTTTCTACCTGTTTACCTTTGCTTTTCTGTATTTCCTGAAGGGAAGGGAGTTATTTATGTCATTCTTATTTTTTTTTTTAATTTCTTTTTTTTTCAAAAATTTTTTATTTGATATTTTCTTTTTTTTAAAAAAGATTTATTTTATTTATTATATGTAAGTACAGTGTAGCTGTCTTCAGACACTCCAGAAGAGGGCGCCAGATCTCGTTACGGATGGTTGTGAGCCACCATGTGGATGCTGGGATTTGAACTTATCACCTTCGGAAGAGTAGTTGGGTGCTCTTACCCGCTGAGCCATCTCACCAGCCCCTTTTTTATTTGATATTTTCTTAATTTACATTTCAAATGCTATCCCGAACCTTCCCTCTACTCTCCCACTGCCCTGCTCCCTTGCCCACCCACTCCCACTTCTTCACCCTGGCATTCCCCTGTATTGGGGCATATAAAGTTCGCAATACCAAGGGGCCTCTCTTCCCAATGATGGTTGACTAGGCCATCTTCTGCTACATATGCAGCCAGAGACACGAGTTCTGGGGATTCTGGTTAGTTCATATTCTTGTTCCTCTTCTAGGGTTGCAGACCCCTTCAGCTCCTGTGGTACTTTCTCTAGCTTCTCCATTGGGAGCTCTGTTTTCTATCTTATAGATGACCGTGAGCATCCTTCACATCTCATGATGATTGTAGAGGACTTTAAGAAGGACGCTCACAATGGCCCCCATCGAATCACATGGAGTGGCACTATTAGGAAGTATGGTCCTTGTTGGAGTAGGTGTGGTATTGTTAGAGGAAATGTGTCATTGTGGCAGGGCTTGATGTTTCAGAAGCTCACACCAGACCAAGTGACTCACTAGCTCTTCTTCCTGCCTGCTGATCCAGATGTAGAATTCTCAGTTACCTCTCCAGCACATATATGCCTGCATGCCACCATGACAATAATGGACTAAACCTCTGAACCTGTAAGTCAGCCCCAATTAAATGCTTTTCTTTATAAGAGCTGTTGTGTTCACTCCCACAAGTGCTCTGACACCATTACCCTGACACATCTTACAGGCATGATATATTGTAGGTTGAAGGTTTGTGGCTGGGTTGATGTTCTAGTCTTTCTTCTGGGAGCCCTGCTTGGTTATAGAAGATGAACAGTTTGGGCTCCATATCCGCCATTTCTACAAGACTTCACTAGGGTTATTCTCTTAGATTCCAGGGAGTTTCCACTGTACTAGGTTTCTATATCAACTCTTCCTGCAAAGTTCTACAATTTCAGTTGTCTCTCCCGGTACTCATTTCCTCTACCCACTGCCTCATCCATATTTGATCTGAGGATTTGTGCTTGGTCATACCATAATTTGTTGTGTTATGTTTGGAAGGTCCCTGGGAGGTCTGCTTCTTTTTTTGGGGGGGGAGGGATAAAGAAGGAGCAGATATAAGAAATAGGGGAGGTGCAGGCAGGGAGGGGAGGAGTGGAAGTAGGGTAAATTGCATTTGAGATGTAATGTACTTAAAGGAAAGAAAAAAGAGTTGTGATGGTCATGGTGTCTGTTCCCAGCAAGAAGCTAAGACAGGTGACTTCCACTGTCACATCATTTTTTATATTCAATATCATTCTATGGTGAGTTCAGGATCATATGGTAAGTTAGAGAAAATAGCGATGCCTAAGCATAAGATAGATGCATCTGAAAAAGGTAGGGGACCCACAGAATGGAGGAGGGGTCAGGCAACCAGACTGGGAAAATGGGGCAGTGAGACCACAGATATGAAGTGATCTTATACTTTGAGAAGGATGATAGTTACAAAACCATTGTTCTCTTTCATCTTCCTGGACTTGCTTCTCTGGACACTTAACAGTACATCTGCCACAGAGGTCTCTACTGTAAGTTATTTTAAAAAGTTCATGTAATTTTGGGCTTTATTGCCTTAGTTTACCCAAACTGACCTAAGGGTATCAATATCTTTATCCCTGTGCCTGGAAGCTTTTTCTAAAGGGCTCCAGAATGTTAGAAGAAACTTAGCATCTTTTGTATAGTAACCTTTTGGTTTGTATCTCTTCTCCATTATTTTTATTGTTCCTTTAAAGTTTATTTGACTTAAGACTATCTTCACGGTGTGAATGGTTTGCAATTGTACTTACTGTGTCCTGCCAAAAAGGATGGCATCCTCTATGCCCTGCAGTTTCCCCATGGGATCCCAAGATACGATCTGCTTTCAATTCACCTCTTCCTCTTTGGGAAACCAGAAAAGGCTGCTCTGTATAACTCCTTAAACTAACACTAGATTAAGATGGGTGACTAGATGGCATTCCAGGGAGCAGGCTTCACTAAACCTTCTTATTTGGACTCTGCCCCGAGAAAATTGCTTGTGGGAGGTCCTCAATGTGTGGGAGCTTCTAGCACCTCAAAAATCACTTCCAGAACTTAATTCAGGCACCAGATTTCACCTGGTATTTATCTACAATTGTTCCCTTCAGGAAAAGCAAGTCATTAAGGAGAGGATGGGAGTGGGAAGATTATACGGAGAAACATATGTGGGATACATGTGTTTGGCACTTGCTGTAAACCAGAAAAGCCAGAGGCTCTAAGTCTTTTATGTGTATGATAGTTTGCATCTAGTGTGTCCTTGCATTCATTCATTTAGGTAGTTATTCATTCACTCTGTGTGTGTGTGTGTGTGTGTGTGTGTGCATATTATGTTCATGCGGATATATACATGTATGTGTATGCATGTATAAGTCAGATGTTGACCCAGGATGTCTCCTTCAATTCCTCTGTACCTTATTGTTTTAGATAAGTTCTCTCACTGAATCTAGAGCTCATTGATACTGCCAGGCTGGCTGTCTTAGGGGCTCGAGGAAGCCTCCTGTCTCTGCCTCTCAAGCACTAGGCCATAGAAACCTTCCCTCATGCTTGGCATTTTCAAGAGTGTAGGGGTCCTTGTGCTTGTGTAGTAAACATTTTTTACACTGCACCACGCTTTAGCCCCTTCATTTACTTTCTCTATCGTTGTGGAATACCTACTGTGGATTGGCCCATTTCTATGTGATGTCAAAAAGGGAAAACATACCATCAAGCTAATATTTACATTATACAATTTTGGTAAAGCATTTCTATGAGTTTAATAGGAATGTGCCTATGAACAAATAGTGCATAATCAGGTTTTTTTTTTTCAAATGCATTTCAAAATACTGAACTCAGAGCCAGTGCTAAAGTTAATGCATGAATGCTGTTAGAAGGTAAGGCAGAGAGAATAAGACAAGCAATGGAAGGGTTCCGTTTAGGCTCTGATGCTGCCTGTGTTCTCTTCTATTAATAGCAAGTCCACTCCATTGACCCTGTAGAACTTACAGACAACAGAACCCGTGCAGTATGCTTGTGCTATTGTGATTGCCTCGTGGGCAAGGTGGGTTTATGTAGCTAGTGAAATGATAATGGAAGCAAAGGCAAAAAGAGTGCCATAAGCTGAGGATTACTCTTGTTCTATTGGATGCTAAGACAGTAAACAAGCTGAGAAGAAGAGCTTCATGGAACTGGGTTTCTATGTAGAAAAAAAAAAAAAAACTTATCTTGGTGTAGAGAAAGCCCTATTTTGAAATAAACCCATTTGGAAACAGGGTACTGCAAGGCTCCCTCTGGTGCAAAATATTTGAATCTGTCATACTACATTCTTCTGTTTGGCAAATTATTCTGCTGCTGTGTCTGGTTTCTTAGATACATGAAAACACAAGATAAAAATAATCTTTTTCAATGTGATTTTAATGAGTAAAAGGGCACCTGCTTTGCATGTGTCAGATAGTGGGAAGAGACAGCCACACATTCTTGACTATCACTACAGTCTCCAGTTACATCACAGTTAATAAATAAGAACGATGTGCATCACTGGACCCTCCTGTTGCATCTTCGGGCAGACCCATTGATGTCACAGATTCAAGTTTTACTAGACACTTAAGTAATTACGTATTTTGAAGGGGAATGATGGTGAGGAGTTTGGAAAGCATTTTAAACTTGGATAAATTAAGGCTTGATTATTCTTCTGAGTTTTTAGTTTTCAGGCCAGACAATTGAATATTTTGATAAACTTTAAAAATGGGTGTGGTTTCCTTGGGGCAAGTACAAATACAGTTTTCCCCAATGTAATTTGATGATTACCATTTTAGATTTTGTAATTGTCCTGTGCTATTCCTTTTGTGAGTTTTATTGTCATTTTTTATAAATTGTAAAACCTTAAAAAGATTAATCTATAGTTGAAAGGTATGTGATCAATATCACAAGCCTTTGTGATTATTTTATTTGATAGTATACTTTTCCAACTACATTCTAAATATTTTGCTTATACCCACAGATAAGTGTCATTCTCACTTCTCAACAGAAATATCTTTACATCATATGGAGACCATTACAGAAAACCATCACTGAGCAAAATGTGGGGATCCCAGCCCCAACTGCTATGTCTGTGGCACAGCTCCTATATCTATGGCTCAGAGAACATTACGGAAGGGGGGCAGAAAGAATGGCAGGAAGGGGCTGTGAGGCAATTATCCTAGAGATGGATACCTAAACAAGGCCTGAACAATGGCAGTGCCACTAGACATATTAACGTGTAAGGAGTAAACTCCCAGATAAAGAACTATAGGCAACCAATGACTGTAGAGAGGGAGAATTAGCCCTTCCCAAAGATGAGGCCCCTGAAGGGTTACCCCTTACAAAGTGGTCAGCCCTTGAATCTGCACAAAGAACAAAAGTGGATGCAACAGGTTGTACTTATATATTTTTAACCTCTCTCTATGTATATATTTATATGTATGTATATATGTATATCTGTATGTCTGTATGTGTATCTATGCATATATGTGTATATCTATGTATGTGTGTATATGCATATGTGTATATGTATATATATACACATATACTTATATATGTATATATAAGTATGAAAATGGGAATAAGAATTGTGAGGAAAGGAGATAAATAATATAATTGTATTTAAACTTTAAAAGTATTGAAAAGAAATAAATTGAAAAATACAAATCTTAGTTTTTCCCTTAGAAATTGCTTTGTAAGATACATGCAAGTAACATTATACAGAATGAAACTGTTGTACTTATGTATTTAGAAAAAATATGCACACACAAAATATACATATACATATGTGTGTAATAATTAGGGATGATAAAGAGGCCATGGATTTGTAAAAGAATCAGGAGGGGTATACAGGAAGTTTTGCGGGGGCCAAGGGAGGGAAACAGAGAGTGTTGTAATAATATTTTAACCTCAGAACATTAGCAAGAGCAATGGCTACAAGTGAGGGCACTGAGGCCTGGTGAGGCCTCATTTCTTGGAGGACATTGTTTCCATAACCCTGAGAGGCAAGAAGAGAGAGAGGAGGTAGGGAAATCACAGTGCTAACCACTGTTTCTCAAAAGCACAAGTACAGAGAGACCGGGACATATGAGAGAATATTCTACCAGAGCTTGCCTCAAGTATCGGATGAAACAGTTAGTGTTTTGACTCCTGTTGATTCAGTGACGCCTTCGGGAGTTACTGATCTGGCTTGTGGAGCTGTCCTAGAATACTGGGTTAGGATTTATATCCTAGATAAAGAAGTCAGGTCATACTTCAAATGTGTGCCCTGCTCAGAGAGGAGGTTGGATTTAAGACTCCCAGAGTAGGTGTCAACATGGGATGAAATGTTTGGTTTTTATTTTTATTAGATATTTTCTTTATTTACATTTCAAATGCTATCCCAAAAGTACTCTATACCCTCCCCCCACCCCCGCCCTACTTCCCTACCCACCCACTCCCACTTCTTGGCCTTGGCGTTCCCCTGTACTGGGGTAAGACTAAGGGGCCTCTCTTCCCAATGGTGGCCGACTAGGCCATCTTCTGCTACATATGCAGCTAGAGACACAAGCTCTGGGGGTACTGGTTAGTTCATATTGTTGTTCCACCTATAGGGTTGCAGACTCCTTTAGCTCCTTGGGTACTTTCTCTAACTCCTCTCATTTTGGAAGAACATCAACTATTGTTGAGTTTTCCTTTGGAAGTTCAAACTTTTTCAAGTTTAATGGAAATCGATGTCCCAATTGACAATGCTGATAAAAAATATACTCTAAGTTCTTATTTCCTGGCATGTTTCTGAGACAGTTTATATTACAGAAAGCATTCCTTTTCATATTGCTGTACAAGGAGAAGCACTTCTTTTCACAGAGGAAATAACCTTCACAATGAACTGGGGGAAATCTTTGGAACGATTCAAAGGCCTCTTCAATACTAAGTGTTTAGTAGGGCACGTTGCTCATCGAAGTGCACAGCAAAAAAATGACTCTTTCTGAATTTTATTATTGATTTTCTCTGAGAAAGACAGAAGCTGTGAACTCACCTAAGAAATCTCTGCCAGTATTTCTGCCAACATAGCCTGTATAGTTTTGTTTATTACATATATGTATATATGGATTCTCAATATTATCTGAGTTATGTAGTCTCTGAGTAAAGCCCTATCTATATATGAGAAAATACTATGCTTATACCAAGCAACGAAAGAAATCCAATGATTCACCCAGTCTCAATTATGTTGATACAATAAAGCCTTCCAGAAGTTTTGGTCATAGTCCCTGAGGCTCTAATGCTAGTCTTTGAAATTGGATTCATGGAAAATGTTATGGATCATGAAGCCTGTTGGCATACCACTGTGTGCTCCATTAAGTATTTAGTATGGATTGCTAGGCAGCAAGGATTTAATTTATGTGGTGATATATGGATTCTCTGAATTACATACTACTTTTTAAAAGTTGAAAGCTTGAGTGTCTATTGTTAGAACTTACTGCAAGTGGCTTTTTCTTGAGGGGTGGGGTTGGAAAACTCTTAATAAGTGTGAGTGAGAGTGGAATTCTAGGTATGGTCTCTCCAGTAATTCTCACTTGTGGGCAGGCACCAGACTTTCAGGGAGATAGAAGGCTATGAAAAAACACAGAGTTCTTCACTCAGTTTTGGAAACCTTGGGTAGAGCTACAGAGTTTATACTTCAATCAAGTGCCTATTTGTCTGTGATGCCTCCGAGCTTTGGAGCACACTCACTTTACATCCCAATATCAGTATATCAGTCCCCATCCTCCCGGTCCCCCCTCACACACCTCACCCCCATTCCCTGCTCCCCTTCTTGAAAATAAAATGATATCTGTCTCCATTGCTTTGTTTCGTCCCATGTCTCTATTTCCACTCCATATTTGGTACCGCTCATATTACTGGCCTTTTCTTCTTAAATTGTTATTTTTACACACACACACACACACACACACACACACACACACACACACACTACATGAATATAACCCAGAGTTTTTTCAGTGTTGCGTATATGTACAAATTCAGGGCTGACCACTTGGTGTTGGGTAATGAATTCGGGGGCTTCTCCATTTCTTAGTTGCCTTTGGCTTTTTGTCTAGAGGTGAGTCCCTGCAAAATTTCCTATTCAACATTAGCATGTCTATTGATGTTGTCCTTGTATATCGGTGAGATATCTGTTTCTTCTAATCTCCTAATACAGAATAGGCAGAAACAGGAATATTTAATACTCACTGGGTAAGATTGATCAGGAGATAGGGTGGCCTTTCCATGGTCAATAAAGAGTCCAAAGACCTACATGATGAACTATTGCAATCTCTCTGCTTATAAGGGGCTCAGTTTCAGATCTATTTGTAGATACCATGAACTTTAAATTCTTTTCCCCTATACCCTCATTAAAATTAAACTTCCAAGGCCCTTACTAAATGATAATAATAATAGTGCTGCTGATGATAGTAATAATAATACAAATGTGGTTGATAGAATTTGCCATGTTTTCTTGCCTCTCAAAAGAAAAGCAAGCCGTACTGGAAATATTTTAGTTTAACATTTGAAGCGACTTGGAGTACATCTGTGGTCCAAGGGGAATCTCATTTAGTTCAAACAGATGAGAATGGCAAAGCAAAGACACTTCTTCACATTGTAGAGGAGAAAACTGTGTTTTCCTGTACCTGGCATTTAATCCAACCATCAAACTCAATGGGCATGAGTTTCTTTAACTCGAGTCAAGTGATAACTAAACATTTCAACCCCAGCCTTGAGTGTTTTGGTATAACATATAAAGTGCATTCAGCCGAGACTCTAATCTACAACATTCTGCTTTGCCTCCTCCACCCCCCCCCATTTATGTTTAGTTCTTTGTTAGAAACTTCCCCTTTCATCCAATTCCACATGGATGCAATGATTCCTGTCCCACAGCCAAAGTCAACCTTTTACGGCCTGTGGGGGTGTTGCAGGCACATAAACTAACAACATGGAGAGAATTCTGCAACTCAAGGCCACATGCATTGACAGCAGTAGCATTAGAAGCACACAGGTTGGTCAGTATCCAGGAGGTCACAAGGAAGGGTGCTCAGGGGAAAGCCTGGGACACACAAATGCTGCTAAGCTTATGGAAATAGCTTTCCCTGCCATGGAAGGAAAAAGACATCAGTGCAATCAGCGTAGGTTAAACAGACCTGGGATGTATTAGTCATGCATCCTTAACAACCACAACAACAAAGGTGCTTACACTATGTGAAAAAGAGTTTTCTACAACTATATTTCTAAAGTTTGGCAGCCAGGGTAAGTAAGAGAGGTAATGCATAGAATTTCATACAAGGTTTAAAAAAAAAAAGACCTGTTACCTGTGTTAATAGAGATTGAGATCTCCAGTCAGTGCTTTGGGTAAGGGCTGTGTGTGAACTGGGTTCAATCAGTGACTTTTCTAGTTGTATGTAATTATTTCTTTCTTGTGGTTATGAAGATTATTGATAAAAAAACCAAACTTTAAAAAACCCTTCTGGCTTTTTGATTATATCCCTATTGGACTTTCCCGACATGTCCAAAATTTCCACTGTGTGCTGTGTGCAATGGTTTATAAACAAGTTCTGCTGGTGTAGATTCAGACGAGGAGGCAGCAGATGCATTCGATAAACAATTTTAACACTTTTGAGAAGGGAAAAAGAACTTTCTGCTACACAATTAAAAAGAAATCACAACAACCAGAGAAAAATATTCATGAATTCAATAAAAGTTATGTACAGTCCATAAATAATCCTTTTGAGTTATCCTCTAAAGACTCATTTAATTTAAAAAGAGGAAACGCCTTTTCTTAATGGGTGCCATTCTTTCTTCCCCACCCTTATCAAGAATGTTGGGATCAAAAAGTAGAAAGAGGAAATCTGGGATGTTTACTATAATATATCTAAGTGTTTGCAGGGTCTTACTGAAAGCAATGAAGCTGTCAACATGGCTTGCTTATAAGTTCATTATGCGTCGATGAACTGGCACATGTAGAGCATTGTAGGGAGAGTTCCTATGTGCACGTCTGGAGTCCCTTTGCTGTAAACAACTCGGAAAAGTCAAAGCTCCATGAACTAAAACTAGGTCTTTTACTGTTCACGATGTGCCTACTATTTAATCAAAACTGAATCTATCTACATTTTCGACCAGTCAGTGTTAGTGTTTCAAATTTTCCAGAACATTTCTCTATTTCCTTGAAAAAAAAAAAAAACCCCTCAGACGGTCCTTTTAAGGCATCACCATTTAGATCTTAAAAATAAAAGATGGAACATATGCGATTTTATTCTTTAAGCAATTCTGAAGTTCCTTTCATTCCCTCTTCCAAGTATTTATTTCTCTGCATGAATAGTCATCACCTGGGGCCTTGGCCTCTTACACAGAGACAGTCGGAACTGTTTTATAGAGACTAAACACTTCTTAGTTTAAATATATTTTACCCTAGGGGGAAAAATAGGAAGTAGAATACTGCTCGTGGAGTTAATCTTTCTTCTTTCCACTTAGAAACTGCCATACTATGTTATCCTCTTGTTCTTCAGTTATGTTCTGCTCCTATCCAAACCCTTCCCTGCAATCACACCGATATCTAGAAAATGATTTTCTCTTCTACTGATGTGCAATAAGTAGAGTCTGGATGACAGACACAAGTAAGGATATAGGACGTAGAACCTTGAAACAACTTGTGTGTGTGTGTGTGTGTGTGTGTAGAAAAACAGTCCGTCCATTCATCTTAGCTCCAAACTTGGTCTCTGTAACTCCTTTCATGGGTATTTTGTTCCCTATTCTAAGGAGGAATGAAGTATCCAAACGCTGGTCTTCCTTCTTGATTTTCTTGTGTTTTGCAAATTGTATCTTGGGTATTCTAAGATTCTGTGCTAATATCCACTTATCAGTGAGTGCATATCTAGTGACTTCTTTTGTGATTGGGTTACCTCACTAAGGATGATATCATTCAGATACATCCATTTGCCCAAGAATTTCATAAATTCATTGTTTTTAATAGCAGAATAGTACTCCATTGTGTAAATGTACCACATTTTCTCTATCCATTCCTCTATTGAGGAACATCTGGGTTTTTTTCCAGCTTCTGGCTATTATAAATAAGGCTGCTATGAACATAGTGGAGCATGTGTTCTTATTACCACTTGGAACATAATTCTGGGTATATGCCCAGGACAGGTATTGCTGGATCCTCTGGTAGTACTGATTTCCAGAGTGGTTGTAACAGCTTGCAATCCCACCAGCAATGGAGGAGTGTTCCTCTTTCTCCACATCCTTGCCAGCATCTGCTGTCACCTGAATATTTGATCTTAGCCATTCTGACTGGTGTGAGGTAGAATCTCAAGGTTGTTTTGATTTGCATTTCCCTGATGATTAAGTATGTTCAACATTTTTTCAGATGCTTCTCAGCCATTTGGAATTCCTCAGTTGAGAATTCTTTGTTTAGCTTTGTACCCAATTTTTTAATGTGGTTATTTGATTTTCTGGAGTCCAGTTTCTTGAGCTCTTTGTATATATTGGATATTAGTCCCCTATCAGATTTAGGATTGGTAAAAATCGTTTCCCAATCTGTTGGTCGCCTTTTTGTCTTGTTGACAGTGTCCTTTGCACGTTACAGAAGCTTTGCAATTTTATAAGGTCCCATTTGTCAATTATTGATCTTACAGCACAAGCTCTTGCTGCTCTGTTTAGGAATTTTTCCCCTGTGCCCATATCTTTGAGACTTTTCCCCACTTTCTCCTCTATAAATTTCTGGTTTATATGGAGGAGGTCTCTGATTTTATGTGGAGGTCTTTGATCCACTTAGACTTGAGCTTTGTACAAGGAGATAAGAATGGATCAATTTTCATTCTTCTACCTGATAACCGCCAGTTGTGCCAGTACCATTTGTTGAATATGCTGTCTTTTTTCCATTGGATTGTTTTAGTTCCCTTGTCAAAGATCAAGTGATGATAGCTGTGTGGATTCATTTCTGGGTCTTCAATTCTATCCTATTGATCTACATGTCTGTTGATGTACCAGTACCATGCAGTTTTTATCACAATTACTCTGTAGTACAGCTTAATATCAGGGATGGTGATTGCCCCAGAGGTTCTTTTATTGTTGAGAATAGTTTTTGCTATCCTAGGTTTTTTATTATTCCAGATGAATTTGCAAATTGCCCTTTCTAATTCAGTGAAGAATTGAGTTGGAATTTTGATGGGGATTGCATTGAATATGTAGATTGCTTTCAGTAGGATAGCCATTTTGACTATATTAATCTTGCCAATCCATGAGCATGGGAGAGCTTTCCATCTTCTGAGATCTTCAGTTTCTTTCTTCAGAGACTTGAAGTTCTTGTCATATAGATCTTTCACTTTCTTAGTTAGAGTGACACCAAGGTATTTTATATTATTTGTGACTATTGTGAAGGGTATTGTTTCCCTAGACTGCTTCTATTACTTTCGAGGAAATGGGACTGTTTAGATTGTTAATTTGATCCTGATTTAACTTTGGTACCTGGTATCTGTCTAGGAAGTTGTCCATTTCATCCAGGTTTTCCAGTTTTGTTGAGTATAGCCTTTTGTAGTAGGATCTGATGATGGTTTGGACTTCTTCAGGATCTGTTTTTATGTTTCTTTTTCATTTTTGATTTTGTTAATTGGGATACTGTTCCTGTTCCCTCTAACTAGACAGGCTAAGGGTTTATCTGTCTTGTTGATTTTCTCAAAGAACCAGCTCCTGGTTTGGTTGATTAATTGAATAGTTCTTTTTGTTTCTATTTGGTCCTGAGTTTGATTATTTCCTGCCATCTACTACTCTTGGGTGAATTTGCTTCCTTTAGTTCTAAAGCTTCTATATGTGCTGTCAGGCTGCTAGTGTATGCTCTCTGAAATTTCTTTTTGGAGGCACTCAGAGCCATGAGTTTTCCTCTTAGGACCACCTTCATTGTGTCCCATAAGTTTGTGTATGTTGTGGCTTCATTTTCATTAAACTCTAGAAAGTCTTTTATTTCTTTCTTTATTTCATTCTTGACCAAGGAATCATTGAGTAGAGTGTTGTTCAGTTTCCACGTGAATGTTGGCTTTCTATTATTTATGTTGTTATTAAAGAACAGCCTTAGTCCATGGTGGTCAGATAGGATGCATGGGATAATTTCAATAGTTTTTTATCTGTGAAGGCCTGTTTTGTGACCAATTATATGGTCAATTTTTGAGGCGGTACCATGTGGCGCTGAGAAGAAGGTATTTCCTTTTGTTTTAGAATAAAATATTCTGTAGATATCTACTAAATCCATTTGTTTCATAACTTCTGTTAGTGTCCATATGTCTCTGTTTAGTTTCTGTTTCCAGGATCTGTCCATTGGTGAGAGTGGGGTGTTGAAGTCTCCCACTATTATTGTATGAGGTGCAATGTGTGCTTTGAGCTTTACTAAAGTTTCTTTAATGAATGTGGCTGCCCTTGTATTTGAAGCATAGATATTCAGAATTGAGAGTTCTTGGTTGATTTTACCTTTGATGAGTATGAAGTGCCCCTCCTTCTCTTTTTTAATAACTTTTTGTTGGGGGTCTTTTTATTTGATATTAGAATGGCTACTCCCACTTGTTTCTTTGGACCATTTGCATGTAAAATTGTTTTCTAGTTTTTCACTCTGAAGTAGTTTCTGTCTTTTCCCTAAGGTGGGTTTCCTGTAAGCAGCAAAATGTTGGGTCATGTTTGTGTAGCCAGTCTATTAGTCTATGTCTTTTTATTGGGGAATTGAATCCATTGATATTAAGATTGATGAAATTAAAGAAAAGTAATTGTTGCTTCCTGTTATATATATATTTTTTTGTTAAAGTTTGGATTCTGTTCTTGGGGCTGTCTTTTTTTAAGTTTGTTGAAGGATTACTTCCTTGCTTTTTCTAGGGTATAGTTTCTGTCCTTGTGTTGGTGTTTTCCCTTTATTATCCTTTGAAGGGCTGGATTCATGGAAAGATATTGTGTGTATTGGGTTTTATCATGGAATACTTTGATTTATCCATCTATGGCAATTGAGAGTTTTGCTGGGTATAGTAACCTGGGCTGTCATTTGTGTTCTCTTAGGGTCTGTATAACATCTGTACAGGATCTTCTGGCTTTCATAGTCTCTGGTGAGAAGTCTGGAGTAATTCTAATAGGCCTGCCTTTATATGTTACTTGACCTTTTTCCCTTACTGCTTTTAATATTCTATCTTTATTTAGCACATTTGTTGTTCTGTCTATTATGTGCCTGGAGGAATTTCTTTTATGGTCCAGTCTATTTGGAGTTCTGTAGGCTTCTTGTATGTTCATGGGCATCTCTTTCTTTAGGTTTGGGAAGTTTTCTTCTATTATTTTGTTGAAGATATTTGCTGGCCCTTTAAGTTGAAAATCTTCATTCTCATATACTCCTATTATCCGTAGGTTTGGTCTTCTGATTGTGTCCTGGATTTCCTGGATGTTTTGAGTTAGGATCTTTTTGCATTTTGCATTTTCTTTGATTGTTGTGCCCATGTTCTCTATGGCATCTTCTGCACCTGAGATTCTCTTTTCCATATTTTGTATTCTGTTGCTGATGCTCACATCTATGGTTCCTGATTTCTTTCCTAGGGTTTCTATCTCCAAAGTTGTCTCACTTTGGGTTTTCTTTATTGTTTCTACTTCCCTTTTTAGGTCCTGGATTGTTTTGTTCAATTCCATCGCCTGTTTGGTTGAGTTTTCCTGTAGTTCTTTAAGAGATTTTTGTGTTTCCTCTTTAAGGACTTTTACCTCTTTAGCAGTGTTCTCCTGTATTTCTTTAAGTGAGTTATTAAAGTCCTTCCTCATGTCCTCTATCAGCATCATGTGATATGATTTTAAATCTGAGTCTTGTTTTTCAGGTGTGTTGGGGTATCCAGAACTGGCTGAGGTGGGAGTGCTGGGCTCTGATGATGGTGAGTGGTCTTGGTTTCTGTTATTAAGATTCTTATGTTTGCTTTCCGCCATCTGGTAATCTCTGGAGTTAGTTGTTATAGTTGTCTCTGGTTGGAGTTCGTTCCTCCTGTGATTCTGTTAGCCTTTTAGGAGTCCTGGGAGTCTAGCTCTCTCCTGAGTATCAGTGGTCAGAGTAGTTTCTGCAGGCAAGCTCTCCTCTTGCAGGGAAGGTACACAGAGGTCTGGTGTTCAGACCTGCCTCTTGGCTAAAGATGAAGGCCCGATATAGGGCCTTCCCAGAAGGTGTGTTGCCTCTGCTGCTTGCATGCTTCCCTTCTCAGACTGGTTTCTGAGGGAACTAGGACCCAAGTTGGCTCCCTCAAAGCCCTCCTGGGCAGCCACCTCTCTTCTAGTGGGGAAGGTGCCCTGATGTCTAGAGCTGGAAACTTTGTCTGTCCCAGAAGCTGTGCTGCTTCTGCAGTCTGCTCACTTACCCTTCACAGTCTGTGAGCTGACCTGGGCTGACTGGTCTCTGAGAGATCTGGGACCCAACATGTTTCCCTCACCTGCTTCTGCAAGCAGAACCCTTCTGGGTGGACACCTCTCCTCTGGCAGAGAAGGTGCCTGGATGTCTGGAGCTCGAAACTGGGTCTGTCCCAGAAGCTGTGTTGTTTCTGCAGTCTGCACTCTCACCTGAGTAGACAGATCTCTGAGGGACCTGGGACCCAAGATGGATTCCTCATGAGTTCTGGCAGGCAAAGCCATCCTGGGTGGACACCTCTCCTCAGGTGGGGAATGTGCCGGGATGTCTAGAGCCTGAAACTGGGTCTCAACAAGTACATTTCTTAAATAAATGTCTCTTTGCTTTTATGTAATTAGAATCGCTCTGTACTCCTTATGAAACAAGCCCCATTTTCCTTATAAAACAAGCCCCATTTTCCTTATAATTACATATTAGAAAAATTAAATGCAAATATTTAGGTAATTAAAACACCCAATTCACTTTAGTGTAGTTATTATATTAAAATACAATTATCTGAAATGAAAGTTAAAAAGTGGTATAATAAATTTAGTCTCCCACCTTTGCAAAAGCAGTAGAAGGGATAGTTTCAGCATTTGTTCTGCTCACTGACCTGTGCACAGTGATCATGAATTCATCCTCTACTACTTGGTGTTCTACCATTTTAAAACTTCTTTAGAAATTAGATATGGGAGGACATATCTGCAATCTCATATCTCCTCTGGCAGAGGTAGGAGGATTCCTATGAATTTTAGGCCAACCTGGTATATATAGTGAGTTCTGGGATATCCAATATATCTATAAATCTATAAATCATGTATAAAATTTGTAATGTTATAAATAAATATATGATATATTTAATTTCCATAGTATTTTTATAGTGTTTTACTCTATGATCTAGACTGATCCTTCCTCGGACTCCAAGTGTTGCCATTAAAAGCTCTCAGCACATTGCACTGCTAGTCTCAGTTCCTACTGCTCATCACAAAAATGCCTACATTAATGTTATTTTATGCAATTCCTTGTTCTTCCTTTTCCCCTTCTTTTCTGCCTACTAATTGTCTCAGGAATTCTTGCTAAGTAAATGATGATTAAATTTAGGCACTATTGCTCTTTTAATGATCAATAATTGGAAAAATTGTACATGTGCACTAAGGATATGTGCATGAGTTCTGAGAAAGCAGAGGAGATGAATCCTCTGCAGGTGTTACCAGTGATTAGTTTAGGAATTAGAGGATTAAGGTGGACTTTCAAGTATTTTTTGCTAGTGTTTGTTTTATTTGGAATTGAACAATAATACTACTGTATTTATGATCTGTAGGAAATTTAGATTTATATTAAATAACAAATATACTGATATTAGAAAAGACATTCTTAGGTAATTATAAAGATTTATATATAAATATTTATGCATATTTTAAAGCATGATGATTGTTTTTTTTTAAAGTTATCTGTAGGCTTAATCCTCTTTCTTTGTTTCTCTGTCTCCCTTTCTCTGTCTCTATGTGTCTGCTTGCTCACGCTCGCCATATATATGTAAATTATATGTATTATATATGTAAATTACAAATATCATATGCCTAGTTTGTTTAGCATGACCATTTCCATGAAAAATATTTTAAGATCTAACACACATTTCTAATCTGTTTGCTACACATAGTTCATTTTGTTTATCATACAAATATTCATAGTGCAATTTGCTAGCGAGTTATAGATACTCTTCCCAGAATGTTGTCAGCATGTATTAGATGCTCAGTAATTGTTACTGAATAAATGAGTAAGTTAACTGTTCGTTCTTAAAAGACATATTCCTAAATCTTAAAATACTGTGAACTTTTGGCATCTTCTATTTTATTTAGATGCATGGCTAGAAGATTTTATTTTAAAGAAAAAATATGCAAGTATGCACTTGTAAGGTTGTGGCCACTCCTTTTCCTCAGTCTTGGTTGTAAGCTCTATCAACATAAATCCTTATGGATTAATCTTCTAGTTTCTTCTGAGGTTGGTCTTAGAAACCTGGACTTCACTCACAACACACATTTTCCCAGCTGCCTTGAATTTTTTTCACCAGTTTGATATAATCTGCTTTTATCTTCCAAAACATTCTCAATGCTTTAGTTTGCTGTTGGCATTGATAATGTGAGTACCATCATTAAATCAGTCAGATTCTTCTCATCTATGAGTTCATATTTCCTTCAGGGTGAGTAATATTTTAGTATATCTTTGAATATTTTACTTGTTTTTCATTCAGGAACAAAATGTGCTACATACAGCAATTTATTTTCCATATAAATCACTTACTCTTTATTTTCTATTACTGTTCTCTGAATTTTGCTCACTATTTTTCTATTTTTGAAAATGTTTAATACTTCTCTTGTATTAATTATTTACTTTATTTCATCTTATAATCTTTTTTCTCTTCAATGAAGTCTTTATGGATTTTTGGAATTTGTTAATTTCTCACATATTCTATCCCAATCACAGTTTCTTATTCCTCCTCTCCTTCTAGTCCCTACCTCCCAATATTCACTTATGTAGAAGAATTTTAATCCAGCAACATAGCTGCTCTGGCAAGGGAATCATATCCAATGACCTAGGGATGGAATAGCATACCTTTAATCCCTTTTGTGCAATACCAACATACCCTTATACACATATTTAAGGTAAAATTAGTTGGTAGAAGGAAGCAGCCATGTTTGAAAGTGATATCTAATTGAGAGACAGACAAAGTGATGAATCAGAGAAAGATTTGACAGTGAGAAGTCGGAGATAGGATTCTCCCAAGTCTTACAAAAACAGCACAGGAAAGAGAAGCTATTTAAGAATAGTACAGGGAGAGAGTAAGTTGGGAGTCAGTGCAGTGAGTACACTACAGTGGAGTTGAGTTTATGCAGTGCAGTTCTGGTCAACAGAGGCAGTTGAATCCAGAGGATAAAAAGTAGGCAGAAGATTAGAACAAATTGCAGAAGTTAGTTTGAGGATAAGCAGAGCAATTCAGTGAGAAGCCAAGAGAAGCCAGATTGAATTGGTTGTCTTCGAGAGGAGTTCAAGCCAGAACAGTTGAGTTAAACCAGTCAGTCTAAGTTCAAAAAGAGCTAGAAACTGTGAATAAAGCAATAAGCCTCTGAGATAACAATTATACATTTCTAGTACCTTTTCCCTTAGAAAAGTGCAGGTTCCTGGGGACAGCAACAAACATGGCATATTAAATTACAATAAGACACATCCCCTAATATTAAGGCTGGATGAGGCAGCCCAGTAGGAGGCAAAGTGTCTTAAAATAAGGTAAAAGAGTCAAAGACAGCCCCATTCCCACTATTAGGAGACCAACAAGAACAGTAATTACACAATCAGAGCACATATTTAGATGACTTAACTCAGACCCATATAGGCTCCCTGATTGTTGGTTCAGTTTCTGTGAGCCCCTCTTAGCTTAGTTCATTCTGTTGGCCATATTCTTGTGGTGTCTTTGACCCCTCTGGCTCCTACAATCCTTCCTTCTGCTCTTTGGAAGAATTCCCTGAGTTCGGCTTAAGGTGTGGCTGTTGATCTCTGCATCTGCTTCCATTAGTTGCTGGATGAAGTCTCTCTGAGGACTACTATGCCAGGCTCTGATCTAGGAATATAGTACTGTATCATTAGGAATTGTTTGATTGACATATTTTTTTCTTCCAGGAGTGTGTTAGTTTTATTCTGGGCTATTTAGCTTCTGGTTCCCAATGGAAGTCTCTTTCCTATGTGAAAGAGAAAAACCGTACCGAGAGTTCGACCTGGTCAGTAACCAATCGACGAGAACGTTCAAGACGTCCACTTTAAAACACTGAACCAACCACAGGGTCAGGGAGGTGAACTTCGGAACGGACTAATTTCTTCTATAGATTAAATCCAAAACATAGGGGTCATCGATGCCTAAGAAGGAAAGGGTCACCCTTGTAAATTCCTGGGAGTTTCTACTGTACTCGGTTTCTACCTTGCATGCAAATTGCACCCCCTCCCAATTCTAGTCATATTTCCCAGTACTCTGTATTTCTATCACAACCTGGTGTCTCCTGTTCCCATCCCCACCCATCCTTAATCCATCAGCGAAATCTATGCTAAAATAGATTTCTATGTAGTCTTAATAGTAAATTCAGCTTTAATTTTGCATTTTTTTACTCATTCCCCATGGATAAAGGTACTTTAGATCTAACCTGTTAGTGTTTTCAATTATTCTCTGATTGCCGATTTTTTGTTTGTTTGTTTGTTTGTTTGTTTGTTTTTTCGAGACAGGGTCTCTCTGTGTAGCCCTGGCTGTCTTGGAACTCACTCTGTAGACCAGGCTGGCTTCAAACTCTGAAATCTGCCTGCCTCTGCCTCCCAAGTGCTGGGATTAAAGGTATGTGCCACCATGAATATAACATAATACATAATGAAATACAACTCAACATATAATATAAATATTTCTGCCTCCATTTTTATCCTTGAAGAAAGCCTTCTTGTGTTTGCTACTTACCCTCATATTATATATACCTTTAGGGATGGAGATCTAACTCAGTGGTTGAGTGCCTTTACACACACACACACACACACACACACACACACACACACACAAACTACCTTTCACTGGCTTCCTAGAGTATAGCCAGAAGTAGGATTATATAGCTCCATGCTCAGTAGAGTACAGGATTTATTACTATCTTATTGCCAGAGTGAAATTATTCATAGATGTATCTTTGCCTTTTTATTTTGTAAGTGAAGCCACATGAGACTGTGGAGAACATTAAAGTTCAGCTCCCAGTCTTGCCTTCCTGTTTTACCTTGTGTCTTCATTTCCTAGTACTTATTCATCTCCTTTGATACTCTTGCTTCAATGTTGCTCAGGGACCACTGTTTGTTTCTTTTTTTGTTTGTTTGTTTGTTTGTTTTTCCTGGTTGGACATGAGGAAGGTCATGGTTAGTATGGAGTCCAGTGGTATGTGGTTTGTGGTCTTGGTACTAAACTCTTTCCAAAGCTAGAAAAACTACAATGGTGTAAAGTTTCACTTCTCTAAATTGGGGTCTATTAATGAGATACAACACGTCTTTCCCATCTTCTGCAATACCGCACTGAACTCCCAGGAGAGCTGATTTGCTTAGACTTATACTAGATAAGAAAGGGATTTGTAACTCAAGGTTTCAAGTACATAGCTGTTTTAGTTTCTCTTATAGCAAAGCCATTTTCTTCCATTTCAATTTACTCATGTATAACACTTAGTTTGTTGCTATCATTATTTGAAATTCTTTCCATTTTTCTCAAGTCATGTACAGCTTTATAAATATTAAATAGCCAAATAATATTCTAATTACTTCAATCTATTTAAATGTCCTCTTGTTATTGGATGATTTGCAAATTATTTTATTTTTTATATCAACTAGTGTAGTAAAATGTTTTTAAAATAAATTTTTGCCTTCTAGATTCCTTTCTTCTTGATGTTCTCTGAGCCATGGTGTGTGTGTGTGTGTGTGTGTGTGTGTGTGTGTGTGTGTGTGTGCATGTGTGCATATGTGTGTGTATCTGTGTGTGCATGTGAGTGTGTGTATCTCTGTGTGTATGTGCATATGTATATTTCTGTGTGCGTATCTGTGTGTGTTTGTATGCAAATATACTTTCTGTTTTTGTGGCCTAGCATTCTGTATCCACTTATCCACTTATTCTCTGTATTTTTTTTCTCTTGTGAGTCTCTGTATTTATCACTGTCTATTGAAAAAAATTCCTATTTTCTGATGAGGGTTGAGAGCTGCACTAATCCATGGGTATAAAGATAAGTATCGAGAAGGCGTTTTGATACTATGTCCATTTAGCGAAATAATAGTATAGGTTCTCCCCTAGTGCCTGTGACCTCCCCAGCCATAAGTTCTTGCTCAATTCTACAATACTAGGCACAAGTTCCTTCCAGTAAAGTGGGCATCAAATCCAATTAGAAAATAGTTGAGTAACCCCCATAATATCATGCTGCTACAGCACCAGTGATCATATCTTTTTTTCTTTATTAGATATTTTCTTCATTTACATTTCAAGTGTTATCCAGAAAGTTCCCCATACCCTCCCCCATCCCCGCCCTGCTCCCCTACCCACCCCCTCCCACATAATGGCCCTGACGTTCCCCTATACTGGGGCATATAAAATCTGCATGACCAAGGGGCCTCTCTTCCCACTGATGGCCAACTAGGCCATCTTCTTCCATATATGCAGCTAGAGACATGAGCACAGGGGGAACTAGTTAGTTCATGTTATTCTTCCACCTATAAGGCAGTGATCATATCTTGCCAGGCTAATCAGTCTTGTAGCTTTCCAGGCTCAGACTGGGTATATCTGCTTATGACTTTTCTGCATTGCCCCTTGCATAGCTCCTCTTGGCACTTTGCATGCTAATAATCAGCAGTGAGAAAGTTATAGATCAGTATGAGCTTGATTTCTCCATGTTTTTTTTTTTTTTTTTTACCAAAGAATATCATGTCTTCAGTAACAGTGTTTTATCATCAAGTCGTGGTAAGAAACCAAGAGCAATAGCCTGCATTGTTTGGGGGTGGTGGTGGTCTCTGGGCGCCTTAACCAACAATGTACAGGGGTGTGTACCAGCCCTCTCATTGAACTTCCTGCTTGTTCACTTATGGATTTTGGAAGGGATATTATTTTTCCAGGAAGATGTTCTCCATTCAGATTACTTTTATTATGGTTTAAACTCTATTTTTTCTTCTTTCCTTAATGGTCAACATAAACAAATTGCCAGTTATACCCATGGCCCAAAATGTTTTCTGAGATGTAAATTTAGTTTGATAGGCACTTGTGATGCAATATTCAAATGACTAAGGAATATGTAAAACCAAGTATGCATGATATTTAATCAAAATATTTACAATTATGTTATTTTTCTAACACACACACACACACATATATATAATGTTTAAATTATGTGTATATTATGTGTCTGGTTGTAAGTCTGGGCTCATGTGAGTATAGGCAAACAGCAGAGTCCAAAAGATGGCATCTGATCCTCTGGAGTTGAGGTGAGCTGGAAATGAGCTGTCTGAGATGTGCCAGCTTCCACCCCTGGTATGCTTTCCCCCTAGGAGTTTCTAGGTACTGCTAAGCACTGGGCTGGGCTGGAGGGAATTAAACTTAGCCAGGGCAGGTAGGTTAAGCAGGGTCTTGGTCAGCATGAGTGCAGAAGAAACAGCCTTCACCAGAGAGGTTTCAGTGAAACAGCTCTCTTTATTGGGGGTGGGGAAAAAGGGTTATATAAACCTTGAGGAGTGGATAGGGGTTTTCAGGATGAGCACACACCATTGGCTGAGGCTGAGGTGCTGGGATACCTCATTTGCATGAAGAGGAATTCCAGGTGCTTGCTGGACATGTCCTTAGAAGGAGAGAGGAAGTTTAACCTGTAAGCTGGCCACCAGGCTATGTGACTACCTCAAGGGAGGCAGTGGTGAAGGTCACAAGGCTACTTATGCAGGCCCATAGGAAGGAGGAGGCAGTCCTCCTACTCTTGCAGGTCTCAGGACGAGATTTTTGAGGTTTGGAGATGTCTCATCCTCACCCTTGCTCCTGATACACTTCCCCAGTTACACATCTTTCTGGCCCCATAGGTGCTGGGAAGGGAATCCAAGTGCTCTGCAAGAGCAGCACATTTCCTGACTGCTGAGTCATTTTTCCAACCTCAGTAAGTCCACCTGTGAATCATGCTGATTATTTGTCTTGACTGATGTCAATCTTGAAGACATTTTCGTCCAAGATTTTTATTCCTGAATTCTGTTACCTATGGTCCAAATGTAAATATGATTATAATTACTATTGAGACATGGTAAAAGAAATGAGCTAGGTTTTTTTAATATTAAAGAAAAAGTGAGGAAACATGACTTTATGAGCTGGCTAAACAAGAGTCTAACTTTGTGTTAAATAAAATAATCTCTTGGCAGAATGAATGTATGTATTCAAGAGAACTTTACTCTTATGAGGTCTTGTATAAAGTTCTCTGACGAAGACAAAGAATTTTTGCATTCAGTTGTGTTGTTGGCACTTGAGGTGTTTAGCAGTTAAAGCTGAAATAAAATTTAAAGACTATTTATGAAAAGAATAGCTCTTAGGCTCTTGGATTTTTTTTTTGTCACACAGAGGAAGAAATTTTAGGTTTGCTCCATTTCCACAATTTACTAGTATAATCTCATCTGAACTCCAGTTGACCTCATCTTAGGGAATGAACTATATAGGAAAGCAGCAAAATAATTTCAAATAAACATCTCCTAAAATGCATTTTAACCTTGGATCTGGAGATCTATAAAAGAATACTTTTTTTCAGTACTTTGATAACATGGAGAGAATTCCTTACAGCTGAAAATTATGGTATTTAAAGGTTTCAAGATGTCTTTCCAGGTTTGCAGTTGGCAGTCAGCCAGTGTCTGAATGGCTGCACTTTAAAAGCCCATCTTGCCTCCACATCCTTAGTTTTTTTTTTTTTTTCCATTTTTTTACATAGGTACTCACTCCCAGAAACATCTAATACATTCTTTGAAGCTTGTTCATTTTTCTATTCTCTAGATGGAAGTTTTGCTTTTAAAACCAAGTCAGCGACCTAACAAATCTCTCGGAAGCTGACCATCTTTAAATGTATAAGCATAAACATGTTGGCTTGGTTCCTTATAAAACTTAAATAAATGTTTACATAAGAATCTTAGTATAGATCATTATTTTCAGATCAACTTCTTAGCTGGTTTGTAACAAACACAGCTTTGTTTGTGTGTACGTGCGTGTGTGTGGCTTGCTAAACAATCTCAGTGGTTTCAAGCATTTGAGCTCAATAGAATTTAAATACTTCTGAATTCTACCCCATAACCATCGATTGACCACATAATGGGGGACTCTCAAACACATTATTTTTGACAATGCTCTATCACCTATTGTGTGAACAGAATGTGGCAACATCATATGCACTATAGGATTCTTTTGGGTAACCACAGGATAGAGTCAATAGAAAAGGCTATGAGAACTTTAGGATGGAATAAAAATGAAGCATTCATACTGTTTGGAAGAACGGAAGCATCAGTAACTTTTATTTTCCTGTCATTCTGTGTGGTGGTAATGCCAAACCACTGCTGCTTCCCTTCCCTGTCCCCACATTTTCTTGGTTGTGAATGAACTCACCTTCTGTGTTCATTTGGAAATAAAATCTAGTGCAAAGGGTCTCTGGGCTATTTATATAAACATATCAGTAATTAACAACAACAATAAACAACAGCAGCAGCAGTAGTAGTACTACTAGTAGAAGTGTATATATTATAGCCTTAAGTAAGTAACCAGGAAGAATCAGAGTTAAATGAGGCTTCCCCATTTAAAAGTGAAGAAAGATGAAATGACAAGAATTAGATGTTATATCAGGTGCTTGGGAGAAGCGGATTGCCTTTCTTGGTTGAAAGTTGAGGTTGAGGATTAGGGATCTACTTTCAAAAGGACCCAGGAGCCCTTAATGTGTTGGGTTTCATACACATGTACACATCACTACCTCACTCCAGCTAGAGTAGAGTGGGACTTAACTTTACATCTGTCAGGTCTCACCTGTCCTACCCTTTGTGTAAAATTCTCTTTTTCCTTAACCATAAAATTGAGCTCAGTGTCCCTCTTAAATTCCCATTAAGCTTCTGACTACTGTACCAGCACATGCTTCATTGATGTGGCGCACCTTTGCCATTGTTGATCAGCCTCCTCTCCTAGTCATTGTATGCTTTTATAATTTATCCTATAGCTCTGACTTACCAGGAAGCATACAATTTCTCTTATTTTCTTTCCCATTTCCTTATTACCAAGTGCAATACATCCTTAGAGTTAGGGTTATTTAACTATCTTATTAATTATGTTAAATAATCCAACCAGCCATATTATTTCTCTGCTTGCATTTTTGGATAAGGCAGATTTTTGTTGTATGAGATGCCTCTTTGTGACCCAGAGTGCCATAACTTTTAGCATCCTTTCCTCAATACTGAGCATGCCTGTGTCTAGTATGGTCATTCAGCAACCCAGGATACCTCATAGGAAATGGTCTTGCCTCAGTAGAGATCCAGTTCCCTCCGTAATACTTAATGCATCTTGCTGTTATTTTATTTCTTACAAGACTTATTTGTCCTTTTGGAACACAGGATTAAACTTTGAGAACACATATATCTGTTCTTTGGGTGTTATCTATTGTTTACTCTAAAATGCTTACAGCAAAACATGGTAGACGTTCAGTAAATTTTGGAACAAAAGTATACCAAAGCCATTTAAGGGATATTTGTAAACTATTTAGGGTAGCAAATAATTCAGAAACACCTTACAAGTTATTCTGTGGGTTGCATGAGCTTAAAAGGCATCTAGTCCAATGTACAGATTAGGTTTGAACATGGCTTACATTAAATTTAATCTATGAAACAGCCAGGAAAGTTATACATTCATTTTATGCTGAGTGTATCTACTTGTATAATGAGATAATTAATAGCAATACATTTTTACCTGTGATGGTAACTGTTAGGCCCAAAGTAATAATTCCTATCAAGATACTAGAGGAGATATATGATGTATATGTATAATGATATATATGCATAATGAGTGTATAATAAAGTCTTGATGTTAATTGCCATATAACAAAGTTCAGTATGGCCCTTTTGCATGTGAAACATGGGTTAAATCCACATGATCCTTAGGGATACACCTGAGTACCTGCAATTCAAGATGGGAGACTGGGTGAAAGCATGTGAGAAGCATGCCCATCACCCTCTGGGTCCCGTGCAAAGGTTATCAGGGCTGCACATGTGTAACATTTGGCCCCCAGTTATTTTCTTTTAACCAGCTTGCTTCTTATATATCCAGAATGTCAGTCAAGGAGTTAAATCAACATTATCCTCGGCCACCTTTGTCACTTTGAAACATAAGGAAGTTTTGCTTTCTGGGCACTTTTCAAAGATTTATCGAAGTGTAAATCTTCCTTTTGCTTTTCCCAAAGCAGGTCCTAAAGCTTATCCAAGGCCAGAATTCATTCAAGATGCATTGGGTTCCTTCTGAACATTAGTTTAATTCCCACCAGTTGCGCGGATTCTAGAACTAGTAGCTGCTCAAGTTTGCTGGTAGCTTGGCAGTGTTATTTTCAGTTTTATTAGGCTTACTATTTTGCTGAAGGCTTAACAGGCTCATTTTCAGATTTTTTAATCAAGAACAAGTTTAATGATTGGAGGTAATTATCTCCAGATTAGAGAGGCTTTTAAAATTTTATCAGCATTCCAAAATTTAACAAATAGCCCTCTGATAATCTAATTAAAATCCTACTTTTGCTGCCAGACGAGTACAAGCCAGACACACATTCAACCTCTTGTAGGAAATAATTATCCGTTTAAGCCATTTCTGACAAGTCAGACATAAAAGTTGACTGGCGTTAGTTAATATTCTGATGGTTCTTTAGAGGTGGAAAAAATGCTGCAACTGGGGGCTGCTTTCTTACTGCTTTTCGTAAAAGGGAGATGGATAGCCCATTGGCTGTAGAATACCTCTGTGTGCAGAGCACATAGAATTATGTCCAGCACCAAATCAGAATCAGCTGCTCTGTGTCATAATGAAAGGCTTTCCACTTTCCATTGGATTTGCACCTTAAATGGTAATTAAGCTTAGGGACTGTATTGTAAAGGCATTTGGGCTGGTTTGAACTATGGAACTTGGGTGGATAATGAAACACACACAGAAAATCAAACACTCTTCACAGGAACTGTTTATATAAGCTGGGGGCAAAATTACTTTTTATAGTTCTGAAAATACTTTGGCTTCTAAACTAAGCCTTATTTACCCAAGGATGCACCTTAGCCTATTAGTAAGCAGCTGATGTTTTAAAACAAACTCCAAGTTTGGATTCGAACCATGGGAGTTGACCTCTTAACAAGTGCTCATACAGGTCTCAGTCAAGGTGAAGTGAAGTTGGTTAGGTAACCTACAACCTTGTTTTCGTTTCTGCTGTTATGCAGAAGTGTAGCGTTGCCATTTCTACTTTTCTGTTGGGATTTACTGTCAGAATTGAAAGTCGATGAGAGACCAGTGACTTAAGGGGAGGCAGCAGTTTGAGACCTCGCCTGCTTACTGATTTATGTGCTTCCAATTATCAATGTGTGGGAGTTTTGTCTCCAAAGCTGGGCTGGAGGTTCCTTTTGTTCTTCAGTGTCTCTTGTGGTTTATGCTTTAAATGGGATGCAAATGTGATTTATAGTGCATGGCTTGATGCAGTTAGAGAAAATTGGGCCTTACGAGGCAAACGCAAACAAGCAGGGAAGGGCCACGCGTGAACACCGTGTTCCTGTGGGTGACAAAGGGATACCCCCGTGTGGCTTATGGGGAGACCGGAGAGTAAACAACATGTGAAAAGGTTCTTTTACTCAAAAGAACATGGCTTTCTTCCCTGTGGTCTGGGAGAGTGGAGCTGAGTCTTTTAAAACTGCTTAGAGAATACTGTTAAAGGAGCATTTCCATGCGGTTGAGCAAAGACCATACACAATAGCAATCTGTTTCCATTGGGCGTGGCGGATGCTAGCCAGCACCTAACATGCTCAGTTATTTATAATTCCACGTAGCCACGCTAGCGAAGTCTCTGCATTAGTACTTCAGACGCCACGTTTCTGAGGACTTTTGAGGGACCTAATGACCATGGCACAGAAGCAACAACCAGGCCAGCAGAGTAGCCTGGAAAGTGGAGAGTTCTCACGGTGTCAACTTGGCCACATCAAAATTCCTACAGATATGTAATGACAGTAAATCAAATTAGTTTCGTAATTCTTTCTATCACTCAACAGATCTTTCCTGAGCGTTTTCCATGACCCATTTTCCATTTAAAAGGCAGCATGGTTGAGGGAAAGAATTGGATTTTAGTTTTGTCTACATTTGTGGGAGTCTTATTTCTAGAGTTGAAAACCTAGCTTGAACAACACCTGAGGCTGCCTTCTGGTTTTCATACACATGTGGTCATATGTGCACCTGTACCCTCTCCGAGCAAGATTGTGTACACACACCCCACAAATTAATTAAGTGAAACTCATCTCTCAGTACATTTAAATGGCATGTTTTTCTGAACACATTTCTATGAAACTAAAATGCCCATTTGTACTGTAACATGAGGTAACTGTGCCAAGATTATCTACCATGGAAATAGCTGTGTTTCAGATCACAGCACCACTCTTTCACCGTTATGGAAGCACTGAAAATATTTAGCTTCTCTAACTTACGGGTTTTTTTTTTTTCACTCTTAAAATCAGACATTCTTGAGAGAGTTGTAAAGATTTTAATGCTCATGGACCTCTTAAACAAAGTGACAGCCACACAAAATATTCATATGGGATGGATAGCGTGTTTGGAAATGTTTCTCTTGAGGTAGTTTTTCTGGTTAAAAAGGACAGAGTGTTCTTGATTGCAGGTATGTTTACTGACGCATAGCTTTCCTGTTGAGGGTGCTGAACAGATTCCTATAGAGTTCTCAACCTGTGGGTCACAACCCCTTGGGGAGTGAATGACCCTTTCACAGGGGTTATGTATCAGCTGTTCTGCATATCAGATATTTGCATTACTACTCATAACAGTAGCAAAATTACTGCTATGAAGTAGCAATGAAAGAGTTTTATGGTTGGGGTCACCTCAACCTGAGGTGCTGTATTAAAGAGTAGCAGCATTAGGAAGGTTGAAAACCACAGCCTTAGGGGCACAAGGAAATGAAGAACCCAGGACCTCTGCTCTTTCCAACAGATGTTACTAGAGACACAAGTACTTCCAGTTGCAGTTTTCAATATTCAGATTATAGACATGACAATATTCAAACTGTCTGTGAATCTTCATCATTGTTTACAGAGGAAGACATGGAGGAATGCAATTTTGAGCTCAGTCTTCATCCAGGGGCACTGGTGCTAGGTCTTTTAGAGTCCGTGGGCACCATGAGAAAGTCCTTTCGAGAAACTCCAGGAAGCAGCTGGACCAAGTTTTCAGGGAGAAAGAGAAGGAGGAGGTTAGGCAAACAGGGGAGATGTGATTTTTATGATAGCATAAAGTCTAGCATAAGAATTTTACACTAATGTGCCACAGTGAAGACATCTGACTGTTGTAGAGGGGAAAGTGAGGGAAGACACATGGGATTTAGGTGTGACGGAAACATGGCAGTGATGTCACCAAGCAAAGTACAAGATAGTGGAGGTACCCAAAGAAATGTTATCTTTCTGAAGTTCACTTCAGGCTTCTCCCTAGATTCTTTTCTCAGCACTCTTAACACTTTCCCTTTTCTTTACTGGTTAATACAAGGGAAACTAGGGACCTGTTCTTCCTATTAGTAAGAAAAGAAGGGCAACGGTGGCCCATAGGCTGTCTTGTGTGCTGGACACACCATAGGAAGGGAGGGATTAGAATTTAGGGCAGGTAGAGATTTACTTTGGCTCCTATACCTGGACACAATATTGGCACACGTGTGCACGCACACACACAGCACACACACACACACATAAAGCAGCACCAAGTATTTTGCTCATGTTAGAGATAAGAGGAGAAGGTGGAATATAGGAAGAGAAGGTAAGCAATCTCTGTGCCTATGGTTGGTTAGAAAAACGCTTCACAGCATCTACACTAATTCTGTCTCCTCCTTCACATTTTTCTTCATGTAGATTATACATTTTTCTCTTAAAATCCAAGGAAACAGTTTACTATATTTTAATATATTTTTGACTACTAAATAATTTTATTTACTAATGAATAAATGGATTATTCTCTTGCTCCTCTTCGTTTCTCCCCCTCCTTACGTTCTCCTCTTCCTTCTTCTTGACCTCTTCCTCTTCCTTCTTCTTTTGAACAGTCTCCCTATGTAGTCCCAACTAGCCTGAGATTCCCTATCTAGAACAGTCTGCTCTCACACTCAACCCTCCTTGCCTCTGAATCTCAAGTATTGGAATCGAGGGCGTGCACCATTATACCTGAAAACAGGATTATTTCTATCAAATGAGTATTTAACACAATAAAGGGGAAACATTTTAAAGTAAAATAAAATAAATTACAGCAAGTTACTCAAAACCAGAGTAGAAAACTTGAGGAGATGGCTACATCGGTGAAGTTCTTGCCATGGAAGCATCAGAGTTTGGACCTCCAGAGTTCGTAGAAGTGACTGGTGGCCACGGAGCCTTGGAGATAGAGTCAAGTGAGAGACTCTGCCAGAATATGTAAGGTGAAGAGCAATAGAAAAAGATGCCCATCAAACTTCTGAATTCAACATGCATATACACATATGTGCAATGCACTCACATATTTATGAATGTACATACATATAGAAATTCATAGGGAAAGAGAGACACAGACAGGCAGATGGATATATATATATATATATATATATATATATATATATATATATATATATATACACACACACACACACACACACACACACAGAGGGAAAGAGAGAGAGATTTTAACATATGCATACCACACAGTTTAAATTCTTTTATTAATGACTACTTGCTCTCATCATAAACTAACATCAAGTTTTATAAAATCTATAGTGAACATTTTCTGAATCACAAAAATGTCACCAACACTGATTTCTGATGGCAGTGTCTTTAAAATATTTTTAAATTAGATTCTTGTATAAAGAAATATGTTTATCTTGTATAAAGAAAAAGAAAGGCAAATAGCCATTTTTAGCCTAATGATCATTGTAATGGTACTTTTAAATGGGGATGGAACTGGTTTTGTCTTGGAATAGGCTCTGAAACTAGAAAGAAAACAAAATCTCTTCAGCTATGATACCAAAGTCATAGGAACATCACTAAAAAGAAAAATTATTACCATAGACTGCACTATTGAAGTGTTCTAGAGTGGAAGCTGGTGACTGGGATACTCATAAAAACACGATGCAATTTTCTTTGTTTTTGTTCAACCATTTTTATTTTTCCTGTTTTGTATCTTTCTCTTCTCATAAAACAAGATCATCTTCTGGTTATAAAAAGGCCCTCTAATTGCATTACTTTTAGAAACCTTAAAAGATTTATAAGGAAAGATCAAAGTAGACAATTATCATTTTGGTGTCATCACTAGTTTTATAAACCAAACTCCAAAAGCAGTGTCAAAAACAAACAAACACACCCATTCCCCAAGCAAACAAACAAAAAACGAGACATTAAATCTAGCTGTAACTTTTTATGCCCCAATACAGGGGAACGCCGGGGCCAGGGGGTGGGAGCGGGTGGGTAGGGTAGCAGGGCGGGAGGGGGGAGGATATAGGGAACTTTCTGGATAACACTTGAAATGTAAATGAAGAAAATATCTAATAAAAGTTGAAAAAAAAATCTAGCTGTAATTCTTCAGGTCATCTGCTGGGTTGGTGTAGATAGTATGGACTGGGTGTCTTAGTGGTTACTATTTCATATGACTTCCTGCTTTCTTGAAGACTGTCTAGGACTTCTTTATGTGGTGGTCTCAGGCATCAAGTCTCAAAAAGGACTAGAAGGGTAGACTTTCCCATATGAGCATCTGTTAAGCCATTGCCTGCTTCACATTGACCAAGCATATTCCCATGATCAAGATGAAAGTCACTGAGAGGATACAACTCAAGGGAAATTGAAAGAAAAGGTATTATTGTAGTATTTTTTATAAATATTCTAGAAAATAAATTTAGTGCATTTAAGACCTTAACATAATAAGAAATGTCTCTTTGAAATAATTAAAGAAAAAAATAGGATGAACTTTCAATGTCTTGGCATAAACACTTACTTTCTGAATAGGAATCCAGTAGAACACAGGGTTCCCAAGGAAGAAGGAGCTAGAGAAAGTACCCAAGGAGCTGAAGGGGTCTTCAACCCTATAGGTGGAAGAATAACCATGAACTAACTAGTACCCCCTGGGCTCGTGTCTCTAGCTGCATATATAGAAGATGATGGCCTAGTTGGCCATCAGTGGGAAGAGAGGCCCCTTGGTTATGCAGACTTTATATGCCCCAATACAGGGGAACGCCGGGGCCAAGGGGTGGGAGCGGGTGGGTAGGGGAGCAGGGCTGGGAGGGGGGAGGATATAGGGAACTTTCTGGATAACACTTGAAATGTAAATGAAGAAAATATCTAATAAAAGTTGAAAAAAAAAAGAAAAATAAGAGCAATGAGACTATGGGGCTGGGGGTGGGGCAGGGAGAGAGAGAGAGAGAGAGAGAGAGAGAGAGAGAGAGAGAGAGAGAGAGAGAGAGAGAGACTATGCATAGCAAAAGAAACAATCAACAAAGTAAAGGGACAAACTAAGTCTAGGATAGGAATAACTTTTACAAATATGAAGCTGAGTTCATATGTAGTAGACATAAATAACACACACACACATGTGTGCACATGCATGAGCAAATGATTCAATTAATAAATATTTGCTGGAACTGAAAATGATCCTTTCAAATGAAGAACTATACATGGCATATCCATACATGAAAAAATGTTCAACATCCTTAAATACCAAGAAAAATGGCATATAAAAATAATTTGACATTCCATATTGTCCTAGTTGGAATGGGTATAAAATCAATACAGGGCTGGTGAGGTGTCTCAGTGATTGAGAATACCTGCTGTGCAAACTGTGAACAGGAGTCAGATTCATACTTCTTAAGGTGAAAGTACAGAACAGCTTGAAGTTGTTCCCTGACCTCCATATTTAGAACATGGTATGCTCACATGCACACCCCCCTACATACATATGCATATATGAACACATTAATGATGATACCAACAATAGATACTACTAATAAGACTTCAACGACAATAGAAGAAACCAATTAAAATGAGGATCTCAGGAAAGGAGACCAAGGTTTTCCTTGTGGATGGAAATTTAAAGGACCTGGCTACCACAGAAATCAGGATGGAGGTTCCCCCAACCCCAAAATAGGACTTTCATGTGGTTCAGCCATCCCACTCTTGTGTATATTATCAAGAATCAAAGTCAGTATGTTATATAACTATCTGCATTTCTTGTTTATCCATTGGTCATAATAGCCAGTTTAGGAAATCAGTGTGAAGACTGAATATTAGAAAATGTAATATAAAGTTATTCCTATCCTAGACTTAGTTTGTCCCTTTACTTTGTTGATTGTTTCTATACTGAGCTTTGAATAAAATTTTAATTATATTCAGTAAGGTTGGTGGAATTAATGAAAAAAAGAATTGTAGGCATTTTTCTTCACACTTTTTCTTTTCTTTTTGAGATTATAATATAGTTACATTATTTCCCCTTTCCCTTTCCTCCATCCAAAATCTCCCATATACTCCTCCATGCTCTTCTTCAAATTCCCAGCCTAATTTCTAACTACATTTTAAATATTTGCTCTTATGCTCTCCGATTAAGTGTAGTACTCACCCCTCATCAAGGAAACTTCTCTTTGCAGCAGACAGTAGGCACTTTTAATATTTATCTTTTAATATACAAATAAAGAACAGCATGTAATCTCTCTGGTTTGGGGTGGATAGTACTAGTTTGACTTGTAGAGATAACACTGAAATTCTTGAAATAGATTGTTAAATTGCTCTCCTTCAAAAAATCGTGTTTAAAAGTAGAACAGTATGGTTTCTTTACAATTACACCTTTTAATTAAGTCTGTTAAGATTATTTTCCTGAATGCTTCATCAACCTGCTAAGGTTGAGCACTCAAGCATTCTAACTAACCAACTGTCTCCCCACTACAATAGCTATCAAGTAGTGGAAAGGAGATATTTTCTCAATGCAAAAACTCTTTCTTTCACATTTTGTTGCCTGTTTCTTTTGTCAGTGTGATGGATCTTAAAAAGCAGAAATATGAACAACATTCATTCTGAAGAGTGGGACTAGCTTTGAAGAAGGGAAATAAAGATGATAAAACTAGTGTTTTAATAACCTTGACAACATACTGCAGAAACTCTAGAAATGTAACAAAGTAGAAAAGTGTGGGCTTTGTTAAACTTTTAAATCATTATCATTTCAAATCTTCGCTCATTTATTTCCTTCTTCTCTCTACTGCCTTCATTATATTTGTTTAATGGAGTTTATAACCTTTAAAGTTTAGTGCATTTATCAGTACCTTGAAGTGAATGAATGAGACTAGAGAATTGCTTTCTCTTATGCAAGAGGCAGATGAAGATGATTCAAAATGGACATGACAGCTTATCAGAACCCTCCATCATGATTCCACCTTCATTTACATAAAATTCCTGTTTCTAAGGTTGCCCAATGCTGGTAGGATGAACACTAGAAATCCATTCATATGAGGATTTGGTGACATGGAAAGGCAAGGAAAGCATTTCTATAAATGCCATTGATGATGAATATGAAGGCAAAAAAATATAACTTTTGCATGAACATAGAAAATATTTAATAAGTGAAAAAGATGAAGGCAGAGGAATTTTGTTACTTCAGTTAGATTTATAAATGAAAAAAAATCTTGATGTTTGTAGCTACCAAAATCAATAGCTTCAATAAACACTTTTGCCAAAGCCTATTGAGATTCTCCATTGCCTGCTCAATCTCAAGTCTATTCCTAATTTTAAGTTACCATACCAAATAGCATCCCGTATTGCTTCTGAAAATAAATCTGACTACTGTTATGACAATGCCTTGCAGTATACATAGTTGCTTCAGTAATGGATGGTTTATTTCCTGAAAGTTCAAACCCCACTGCCTTCTCTAGTGCCCTTCTTTTTGATACCACACATTTAAGACATGTACTTTCAGAGCTTGATAAAAATAATTTGTTCAGAAAGGCTTTGAGAAGCAAATTAAATTCATGATTCCACTAGTCTGAATTTGACATCCAATCAGTATTAAGTTGTGTTTGTGAGTGACAACACTTTGTGACAATCTACCAGTGTACTTTTTCATTGATTTTGAAAGAAACAAGCTCATGTGATTCTCTTGAACATGACCCTTCTATTACTTCCCACCATGCAATGTGAATCAACAGCTCTTTTGACCCTGTCTCAGGACTAGAGAAATTTAACAGTTCTTTAGGACTGAGAAAGTTCTTGGGGAGAATCACAAGATTTGTGTAAACCCTTTTCTCTACAATAATTCAAGACCCTATTATCTATCATATCCCTTGCCAGATGCTTAAGTCATTTTCAAAACCCATCTCAGATTCACATTGAAGATAGAGGTACCTAGATCATCTACTAATCTTTGAATTACTATAAACTTATTTGTGTGCAAATGTTTTGTATGTATTCATTATCACAAGAAGAGAGACCATAATATGGGCAACTGGGGATTGCATGTGTGTAAGTTAGTATTTATCTTTATTGCATGGTCTATGAATTGAGTCCTTCCTTCAAGTCACTGTTACTCTGCAGGAAGATCTGACTTATTTAATGTGCTTTGGGGCTGCTATATCTGTTTTTGCACACTGGCCACCCTTTATGGGTTTATTGGACTTCTTTGACTTAACCATATTCCAAATCTGATTAGTAGCCATGATAATTCTTTTCTTTGTTGTATGGCCTCCCAGTCAGATCCTACCCACCCCACTGCCACTTGATTTCTCTATGTGATTTGATTGTGATCTTTAGGCTTTGTGATGGTCTTTTAAAGATATCAGCTAAAACAAATCAATTACTGGCATCATTTTTCTCCTTTTTTTTTTCCATTCATGATTGCTGAGGAATGGATACAGCTAGAGTTTTGAGCCAAGAATATCAAAGTAGGATGTGAGGGTTTAAGTCAGTGTTTCTCAGCCTTCCTAATGCTATGACCCTTTAATACCATTCCTCATTTGTGGTGATGCCCCACCCCCAACAATAAAATTATTTTATTGCTATTTCACAACTGTAATTTCACTACTGTTACCTATCATAATGTAATATCCGATATACAGGTTATCTGATATGTGACCCCAAAGGTGTCATGACTGACAGGTTGAGAACTGCTGATGTGAGCCATCTGCTTGCTGAGAGCCACTCACTTTGGATTGTTTGTTAGATGAGAGAAATATATTTAATCATTAAGCTACCACTTTTGTTTGGGGGAGGAAATATGATTAAGGGGGAAGTTGCTAAGGGTAATGAGATGTCTTAGTAGGTAAAGGCTTCTGCCACCAAGCCTGATAACCTGAGGTCCAGGAGTCACAAGTTGGAAGGAAAGGACTGATTTCTGCAAGTTTTGCTTTGAGCTGCACAGCTATGACATGGATATAACCTTCACACCACCATGTATAAAACAAACAAACAAACAAACAAACAAACAAACAAACCTGAAAGCAAACAAACTAATTAATTTAATGAAAAGAGGGAGCTTCTATCTTTTTCTCTTTAGCATTGAACTTTATCTTAATGAACACATGAACATACTATAAGGTGTTCTAGTTAGATCTGAGTTCTCATGAGCACGTTTCTTAATCTTTGACTCTCATATTTTTTAAGTGAGCATACCACAGAGATACGTGTATGTTTATCTTTGTTGTGTTATTCACAATCACATAGGTATAAAAACAGACTAGACACCCATCCACAAAATAAGAGGTCAAGAAGACATGAAATATGAATGTGTACTTATACATACAAACATATTGGAGTTATATACAGCCTTAAGGGAGAATTAAAGTATGTTATATGCATAATGATGGTTGTTAAGCCAGACTAAGAAAGACAAATATATGGTTTCTCTTTCTGCGGAATCCGCACTTAAAATAATATTGTACTTGAAGTATAAAATTATAAATATATACATAAAGACATATAGACACATATATGAATGTAGAAACTGAGGTATTTATAATAGCCAGAAGCTGAAAAGAACCCAGATGTCCCTCAACATAGGAATGGATACAGAAAATGTGGTACATTTACACAATGGAGTACTACTCAGCTATTAAAAACAATAATTTATGAAATTCTTGGGCAAATGGATGTATCTGGAGGACATCATCCTGAGTGAGGTAACTCAATCACAAAAGTAGTCACTTGATATGCACTCACTGATAAGTGGATATTAGCCCAGAAACTTAAAATACCCAAGATACAATTTGCAAAACTCAAGAAAATCAAGAAGAAGGAAGACCAACGTGTGGATACTTCATTCCTCCTTAGCATAGGGAACAAAATACCCGTGGAAGGAGTTACAGAGACAAAGTTTGGAGCTAAGATGAAAGGATAGACCATCCCAGAGACTACCCCACTCGGGCATCCATCCTATAATCAGCCACTGAATGCAGACACTATTGCATATGCCAGCAAGATTTTGCTGAAAGGACCCTGATATAGCTGTCTCATGTGAGGCTATGCCAGTGCCTGGAAAATTCAGAAGTGTGTGTTCACAGTCATCTATAGGATGGAACACAGGGCCTCCAATGGAGGAACTAGAGGAAAAACCCAGGGAGCTGAAGGGGTCTGCAGCTCTATAAGAGGAACAACAATATGAACTAACCAGTACCCCCAGAGCTCGTGTCTCTAGCTGCATGTGTAGCAGAAGATGGCCTAGTCAGCTCTCATTGGGAAGAGAGGCCCCTAGGTCTTGCAAACTTTATATGCCCCAGGCCAGGGGAATGCCAGGGCCAAGAAGTAGGAGTGGTTGGGTTGGGGAGCAGGGCGTGGGGGGGAGGTTATAGGAGACTTTTGGGATAGCATTTGAAATTTAAATGAATAAAATATCTAATAAAAAATTGAAAAAAAAAGAAATCCTGAAGTAAAACATAAAAAAAAAGAAAAAAAAAGAGAATACGATGCATATTAAAGGGCAGGAAGTAAAGTGTATGAAAGGAAGAGAGAGGGATCAAATTAATATGAGAAGGAAGATAAGTGTAACATTTTCTTTTACATATAGAATCTTGATTTTAACTACATATATGCCTTATGTGTGACATGGAAGCATAAGGTAGATTATTAAGGAAGGGAGAGTCAGAACAATGGGTGGTCAAGGGGGTTAGCTAGGGGCTTGAAGGTTTGAATAGGAACAAAGTTACTGATACATGCGTGAAAATGTAATAATGAATTCTATTATTTGAATGTTAACTAAAAACAGAAGCCAACAAATAATGATCTTTATGTTCAAAGCAGTTATGAAAGTCAAGTGAAATAGCAGATGTGAAGTTTATTTAAAAGAAGGTGCATGGAATAAATACAGCATGAGCTGGGTTCTTACTGAGAAACATGAATATTTCAGTGTTTTCAGAATAAATAAATAGGCTCATTGACATTTAAAATTCACCATAGTACTGTGTTAATAAGTCTTGAAATGCATGCTTAACACACAATTCTTGAAAACATCATTGAAAATGTCTGGGTGGCCTTAATCCCAACATGACCATCTCAAACATAAGGTTCTCTGTTGACGTGTTAGAGACCTGATTCTGTATTTGATTTGGAGATGAATTTATTCTTTCCTTTTGTGTTGTTCTCATCTCACATGAGAAATCTCACATATTTTTGCCTAATGAATAACAAACATGATTACAGTGCTTCAGCTATATGGAATTATCTATAACTTAAAATAAGAACATATGTAGAGCATATTAGAATATTGTTTGTTCTCAAGATATGTTGTAGTCCCATTGTAGAAGGAAAATTTATTGGAGCAATCATCATGTTTTTGTATGAGTTCAAAGACTTACCACCACCTCGTTGATGATTGGGGGACACATTTTTATTTAAGTGACTTTTTCACTTGGGTGGCCTCTTTTCCTGACTGTTCTTTATTTTCATGTATTTTATTAGTACTACCAAACACGAAAGTTTTTTTTTTTTTTATTGTTTGAGTTTGTATAACTATGTTCATCATGTTGAGGGTCTCTTCCTGAATGTAAGCTAATAGTAGTATCATTAAAATTGAAAAATTTTTCTATTAAATTTGAGGATTATCTTTCTAATCTTCACCCCCAAATAAACAATCAGTTCTTCATACTCATCAAGATGAGAGTGTTTCTCAAAATATGCTTTTGGAAAAGCATATTTTTGAAAAGCATATTGTTGAAAAGCTCCAAGAATGTTATCAGAAATAATATTTGAGGTCAATTATTAACATAATACTGTAGGCCAAATGTAAAATTTGAAACATCTCACCGGCATAAAAATCATAAATAAATTTTAATAACAGTGAGCATTTGTGTCCATATTACAATTATCCTGAAGATCATAGAGTAAGCTCGTGTGGTCATTTCTGTGCATATCTTTAAAGATTGTATGAGTGCAACTAATTAGAGAAGTAACATTGACCCATTTCTAACACATTTACTTGTTTTTGTGGAATGAGTTGTGTATTGGAGATAACCTCTCAAAATATGACTTCTTGGAAATAGTGTCTCTATAAAAATAATTGAACTATAATGAGGTCTGTTGTCCTTATGAAATAGAATCCAGACACAGAGATGTGCAAACACACATGACAGATAAGGTACAGAATCACAGAGAGATACGATCTCATACATGTCAGTAGGAGATGTCTGCAATAACTGATCATCGCTCACAGAATCCAGAGAAGCCAACTACACCAAAACCTTCATTTTCCCCTACATCTCTAGAACTGTGACAATATATATTTATCATAACCACTCCATCACTAGTACTTTGTAATTACATCCCTATCATAAAAATATAAATTTGTGCATAAAATATACTCTTATTTCATAAATAAATGTGAACATGAAGAATCTCAACGGTTAGTATCACTTTCTGTATATTGGTCAAAAATCCTGGGGCCTTTCTTTCTAATCCTCATTTCTTTGCATCTAAACCATCATCAAATATTTCTTAACTATTATCACTTCTATTAACAAGAATCTTAGAATGCCTATACCATGATATCTTGTCTAGAACATTGAAATAGCCTTCTGACTTGTGTATTTGTTTCTATTCTTTCTCCTCTACAGTCCATTCCTGAAGCAAAACGATGGTTAAAAAACCTAAATCATACATCTATTCCTCACCTAGGACTTTGTATGGATCTTCATGTGTAAAGACCAGACATCTCATCTGGCTTACCAGTTTCTGCAGGGTCTGAAACATCATGCCTTTTAAACCACAGTTTAACTGACTTCTGCTGAATGACTGAGTGACCAATCAGCCTCAACTGCCATAAATAACCAGGAAGCTATAGAGATTATGATGCATCTGGTTTATACTGTTTGGCCTAAACAGTATGGAGCTCAGAAGCCTGAGAGGAGGGAAAATATGTAGGCTAACTTTTGTGATCTTTTGGATATTTATTGATTGCTATTTTTTTTTTTTTGAGAATGGAGATTAGACAGGACACAGCAATCTTATTGAGATTATGAGCAATCAGAGGTCCAAGTTACTGAGGAAGTAAATGCTTGTAGGATATAGGAACTTTGGCAAGAAGCTGTAGAATATGGCTAGGAGGATCACTGAGGTCTCTGGCTAAATATCACATTGGGCATGGTGCATGTAAGAAAGGATGAGGTTATCTTGCTGGCATATGCAATAGTGTTTGTTTTTGGTGGCTGATTATGGGAAGGATCCCTGGGAGCCGCAGTCACTGGTTGGTCCATCCTTTTGATTCAGCTTCACACATGATCTCTGTAACTCCTTCAATGTGTGCTTTGTTCTTAATTCTAGGAAGGGGCAAAGAAGGGCCCTGATATAGCTGTCTCGTGGGAGGTTATATCAGTGCCTGGCAAACACGGAAGTGGATGCTCACAGTCAGCTATTAGTTGGAACACAGGATTCCCAAGGAAGGAGCTAGAGAAAGTACCCAAGGAGCTGAAGGGGTCTTCAACCCTATAGGTGGAAGAATAACATAAACTAACTAGTTCCCCCTGTGCTCATGTCTCTAGCTGCATATATGGAAGAAGATGGCCTAGTTGGCCATCATTGGGAGGAGAGGCCCCTTGGTCATGCAGACTTTATATGCCCCAGTACAGGGGAACGCCAGGGCCATTATGTGGGAGGGGGTGGGTAGGGGAGCAGGGCGGGGATGGGGGAGGGTATGGGGAAATTTC